>JAGRRF010012759.1:2502849-2521145 GCA_019097615.1 Morone chrysops
TGTCTCCATAGCAACTGCATCTTCCTCCTCATCTGTCTGTCCTTCTCACATTCTTCCTGCTGTCTTTTTTTGTATTGTTTTTACATTTTATAATGCACTTTTATTTTGTCCTCACCTTTCTCTCTCTTTCTCTCTCTCTCTCTCTCTCTCTCTCTCTCTCACATACACACATACACACACACATCTTCATCCTCTGTAACACACACACACATACACACACATACAGGTGCTCAGGTGTGTAAGCCGTTACATAAACACACACACGCAGGTTTTACCTTTATGTTTGCATGGTTTGTCAGTTTGATGAAGAAGACGTGTGACATCTGCTTCACTCACACACTCACACACACACACACACACACAACATTAGAAGCTGTCAACAGGCCGCGTGTTATTTTGATTCAAGCGTTTTTATAATGAGCTTCCATGTGTGCAAGTAAGAAATATTCAGCTCCTTTAGTAAATGTACCAATACGTTAATGTAAAAATAAGTGAAAGTCCTGCTTTCAAACCCCTAAATACTATTATTATTATTATTATTATTCTTAAATGTACATAAAGTATCAGAAGTTCTGCAGGTGGAGTTGTTTTATCAGGTTATCTTATTTAAATCTGCAATGACGGCTCTTTAAACCCCCTCTAGTCTGGTGGCTGACTGCAGTACAGGTTAGCAGATGGGACCAACTTAAGTCAAATAAAGGTTTTATTGACGTTTTCTGTCACTTTAAGTCGTTCTTATAATGCTGATTGTTTGTTAGAGTGCTAATTTTTCTAATCAGATGGGTTTTAATTAGCTGTCATGGTTGAGCCCAGCTCGTGATTAAGTTAGCCGAAGCGTAAGGGTGCAGACTGCGAGTGTGCAAGAGTTTGGCTTCATTTTTGTACAGTGGGAGGAAATGTCTCTTAATATGACTCTGAAGGGTCGTGAGATGATTAATGGGAGTGAAGAAAAAGCAGCTTTTTATGGCTGTTTCAGTGGAAAATAAGGTATTTGTATTATTAAATGCTGTTATATTAATTTACTTCACTGTAAAACCAGATGAGTTAGTTCAACTCAAATCATTTGAGGAAATTATTCGCATCAAGTTATTAATGTTGAATGAGTGACTACAATTATGTTAACTTACATATTTTAAGATATGTGTTACTGTTATTATTGTTATTGTTATTGTTATTATTATTATAATTATCAGCGTTTATGTTCTTGATGCAGCTACTTTTCCTGTTTTCTCCCTCTGCAGTCGTCTCCTGTCAGCGATGTATGTCCAAGCTGAATACATTTATATATATTGGTATTTGCTGCATGAGTAAGTGTGTGTGTGTGTGTGTATGGCCCACTTATGCGTGGGTGTCTGATGTGACTCACGATTGTGGAAAATCCCACTCTCCTCCCTCCCTCCCTTGCTGCAACCTGAGGCGATTAGAAAGCGAGAGGTGTCACTCTGCAGCACTTTCTGCAATCACGATGACACAGACACGTACCCGAGGTTGGGAAGTCTGAATGCGATCAATCAATCAAAGGCTACGATATTGATGAGTCTGCTCTCCTGGGCCGACTTTATTTGCCCGGCTGTACAAACGAGACAAACCTGTTTACATACTCAAAAGCTTGTTAGCTCACGGAGGTCTGGAGAAGATCTTTGGATAACCCTTTAAGATCACATGTTCAGTTAAATTGTCCCCAATATTTAACAATTTATGCAAAAAAAAATCATAAAGACTAAATTTCTTTGTATTTTTATATCAAAATCCAATCGTTGTGTCTTCCTGTAAAACTAAATGTGACGTGTGCTTACGTCAGCATGAACTAACTGATTCCAACCAATAATATCATGACATTCAGCCGTCAATCAATCTTCGACTTTTAGCGACACAGAGCAGAGATTCATTAGTTAGCTAGCTAGCTTGTGCAGCTAATGTTAGCAGACTTACAGGAGCCAAAATCACCCAAAAACACGTCTGTACTTTATTACCTGTCCTCAGTCCGCATCAGATGCTGCATTCAGTTCCCGTCTGGACCTGCTGTTCACGGGGAACTCGTAACACACATTCAGCACTAATGGCTACCACCGGCTCCCTAACTGTTTAACAGGAAATACGTAAATATGCGGACACAAACAGCTCTTTCATGTGGACTTTAAATGGCTGAGTTTTCCAGATCTGTGGTTATTTGTTACACAACCACTTTTCCATTATGTCATTTTCTGGTTTTCATACTTCTCCAACCTCTCTAAACAGCAGCTTTGTGTGTGAAATGTGAAGGATCATACTGTAATTGTAGAAGGATGAAGAGGCTGTTGGGGGATTAAATCTGCTCGTTGAATGAATTGTCATCGACTCACTTCATTACATTATAATGGCTTGAACAATAACACAGAGGTTAGAACTCAAACATTCCTTGTTTTCATCTAATGTTGGATTATTCATTTTGTCGTCTAACGAGGTTAATGTCGTAACGCTATCACTGTCTACCTCTCTCTTTTCTACGTTTTCTTTTTTCTCCACACTCGCTTTCATCTCACGGTGAAACTCTCAGTTTTCTCTCCATTAAGACTTTGAAGTCTTTATTCTTCCAGCGTTCGTTTAAGACATTGATGTCATTTTAGGAGAGAAAATTCTAACCCTCTCTTTTCTCTCTTACTTTGTGTTTCCTGTTACAGAAAGTCAGTGAGAAGGTTGGCGGGGCGGAAGGAACCAAACTAGATGATGACTTCAAAGAAATGGAAAAGGTAATGTATTCACGCAAAATACACAAACTAATTCTAATTAGAAATCAAACCACAGCAGCACATATTGAGACATCAAAACATAAAAATTTAAAAATATTTTTAAAACATTAACAAACCGTACTTTAGTTTATTCCCCTTTCTACACAATTGTTACATTTTTATTTAAGAAAATGTGAATGTTTTGTGTTTTATTCTGTCTTAAAGACCCTGAAAACATACGTTCACAATCAGTTTCTTGCTCTGAGTGATGAAGTCCTCTATGAACGCACTATTTTGGGCCAAAGTTAGAACAGTTTTAGTTATTTCACATGAAAGATTGTGAACCAATCAGGATTAATTTTGATGAGAATATGATGATAGTCAGAGGGTTGTTTGGTCACTGTCAAGGAAATCTGATTAAACCAAACTGACACAGTCCTGATAAAGCATTAAAATTGTAATAAATATATACGATTTATAAAATTTTTCTAAACTAGCTTATTTAATAACCCATATTTGATGTTATATTGTCAGTACAGTCAGTAACGTAGAAGATTGAAAGGTATGTATGAAGCCTCATTTTGATCCACTCCTGTTAATACAAACTGAACACTTTTTCCATTTCAAATTAAAAACCCTCTAGTGTTTCAGTGGGCCCTTTTTTAAATTCATTTCTTAATAAGGCTTTTATTGTGAAAATTTTGCAGGAACGTGTTGTGGAAAACTCACTGATTTGGAACTCCTCTCTCGCTTTCATTATGTTCCTGTATTTTCGATCTGGCATTTGGCCTATTATCAAACTGACATGACCATTTTTACATCAACCCTTTTAGATAAAAAGCTAGCTAAGTTAATCGGCTGCTGCTTGTAGCTTCATATTTACACATAGATGAGAGTGGTATCAAATTGAACATCTAACTCTAAGAAAGCAACTAAATGCATTTCCCAAAATGTCAAAAAAAACCTTTAAGAATAAATCTTTGTTGAGTGTATTAGCTGAAGAACTGCCTCATTCCTATGTATGAATGCACATTAACATAGAGATTTATTCATCATTAAGTAGGTTTATGTTGCTTTCCTCCCACAATTTTTTTTCTGATTCGTTTCCCTCTGCAGAAGGTGGACGTCACCAGTAGAGCAGTGTTGGACATCATGACCAAAACTACAGAATACCTACAACCCAATCCAGGTATAAAACACACAGTTAAACTGCACCCAACCCCCTCATCATATAGCTTAAAACAACATCAGTCACTCATTATCTGTTCCACAGCGTCCAGAGCCAAGCTGACTATGATCAACACCATGTCAAAGATCCGAGGGCAGGAAAAGGGACCTGGGTACCCGCAGGCTGAGACCGTCCTGGGCGATGCCATGTTGAAGTTCGGACGGGAGTTAGGGGAGGAGTCCACCTTCGGTAAGTGGGAATGTACACATAACGTAAAACTTCAGTTAAAAGCAGGGTCCCAATTAGAGGCTGGTCTCCTTTACTAGCCTGGTGTGGCTACATGTATTGACGAATGAAGGCCTGATATGAAGTTCTGCTTAAATCGCCTAAATATAAATGTTTAAACTTGTCAATATGGCATTGCTATACATCAGTTTGATTCTCCACAATTGTTGAGCTCATTTTATGGAAACCATGAGCACCAAAGTATCAAATTATCAAATTAATGATTTGTAATTGATATGTTATTGGATACAAGTAATGTTCATACTGCTTCAAATAAACAATTTAATAGTATTAATTTAGGTTTTGTGGTATTAATGGTGCTGAGAGTTGTGAAGTGTTTTTCCCCGTTTTTATTTCAATCCTACTCTCAATGTTACGTTACATAGAAACACTAGCATTTTCAGACGACTTAGAATACGACAATACCTGTGAGCTAGCCAAGCGAAGCATTAGTACTCTGAATCTCCTCCCACTTCACAGCTCTACTGATTGAGTCAAACCTCAGTGGGCGGAGTCATGTTATGTAAGATCAATGAATGTTATTCATTTTAAAATGTAGCTCTTTTGTCTTCTTCTTAACTGTTCCTACTAACAGCTGGAGAAACTTGATAAGGTAATCTCAGTTTACTTGTTAGCTTGCTAACCCTCAAAATTTAAGCTAACCATACAGCCAACAGGTGAAACGGCTAACCTGCAACATCACCTCCATAGTCCCAAAAAAAAACAAATATCACCATTATTAATGCTTCTACATGTATTTGGAATCACTTTTTAGCATTTTTCAGCTAACTTCTTAGCTTGATATCAACAGCGACAGATCATGGCTAAATTATTATTTGGTGAAAACCTTTTTATAACAAATTATTTCCCCACATGCCCATACACGTCTATCACAGTGTCGTCTTTGATATTTTAACCTCAAAATGTTCAAATCCTAAACAGAACATGGATATGACTAATGAATATATATTTTATGTGGCTGTGCAGTTACACAGTTTTACACTGTAGTCACTGACATACTGTTGAAACTTTTGTAACTTAACCATGAAAACATAAACTTTTCAGCTGCATTTATCCAAGTCAATGTCCAGACGTTTTTGACCTACAAATTACCAAATCAAGGCTCACTGGTTGTCCAAACATTTAGATATTTGCATTTGGGTCGACTGTAGAAGAACACTTTCAAATTTCAGTTCATTTTAACAAAAGCCAGTCGCTCCAGGCTCTCGCGTTGCTGCCTAAAATGCCTGATTTCACAACAGCTTTTCTAAAACATTGCATTGCATGTTGTGATGATTTTAGGCAGAAAGAGAAAATTGCAAAAGAAATTGTTGCAATTGTTTTGTATAATTCATTCAAACTCAAAGCCAACTTATTCCACTGAAAATTAAATCGTTTGAATAAGAATAAGTTGTAGAAATGTTACTTACCACTCACCACAGTAATGGCACACAGGATAAAAGGCAGTGGCGGAAAGCAGCGGAAGTACTGAACTTAAGTACAAGTAAGTAGAACACATATTTTCCACCACCACTGTTAAAAGACTTCTTGAATAGAGATTCAGTGCACCAAGGTCAAATCGTGTTTTCATACATTTATACAAGGTTTTCTGTGAGACTTGTGAGTCACCGGGAAAAAAAGCAATTAACTACAAAACCTCTAGAAAAGGACAGAGGATGTCAAAATGAATTACAGTTTGCAGTACAGGTACACCAACACACACTAAACACACTCTGATCACTGGCTTTATTAAACATCTATAACAATACAATCTCCTTGGCTTTCTTACAATTAATTTATTCATCCTCTCTATGTTTTCTTGCTCTGAACCCTTGCTCCTCTCTCTCTATCTACACTTGATCCCTTCCTTCCAGGTTTGGCACTGATCGACGCCAGCGAGGCGATGAAGGAGCTCGGGGAAGTGAAGGACGCTCTCGACATGGAAGTCAAACAGAACTTCATCGACCCGCTGCAGAACCTCCACGATAAAGACCTCAAAGAGATACAGGTGAGTAAAACGCCTGTTAATGGTTAGATTGCTTTCGAACAGTTGCAACAGCTGCTCACCGCTTTGTCCCTCCACTGCAGCACCATTTGAAGAAGATGGAGGGCCGGCGTCTGGACTTCGACTACAAGAAGAAGCGTCAGGGGAAAGTCCAGGACGACGAAATCAAACAGGCGCTGGAGAAGTTCGACGAGAGCAAAGAGATCGCAGAGCAGAGCATGTTTAACCTGCTGGAGAGCGATGTGAGGACCGTCTCTGTTTATTTTCCTCATGAGTTAATCTACCTACTATCTCGACTGATTTCGACTTGTTTGGTCTATACAGCATCAAAAAACACCACAATTTCAGTCATCAAAGTTTTGTCTGACAAGACAAAAACGAAGATATTAAATTCACTACAACCTAAGATGAAAAGAAAAAGCAAATTCTTCATTGGGGAAGCTGGAATCATCAAGTGTCAATGACAATTACTCAATTATCAAAATAGTTGACGATTGATCGGCTAATACATTAATGGAGTAGGCACTGCAACTGAAGTCTGCATTAATAGAAATACAATTATTTTATATCAGTTGAATAGTTTTTCTGTGTTGGAAGAACAATAAATGTCTCCCTCCTCATTTTACAGAAAAACAGAGTTAAATAATCTAAAAACACTGAAAAGACATGAAATAACAAGTCAGGAAACTCTTTAGATAAAGCCCTCAGCGAAACTGCAGAAACATAATTTTTAAACCACAATGAGAACCTATTTTAAAAACGAATAAAACATAACAATACAGCTTCAAAGGGCACAAACATAATCAAATGTTCAACATGTCTATTGTTAATGTTGACGTGGTTTTCTGTTGCTATAGTGACACTCAGTTTTCGACAGGATCCCAGTGTGTTCAAAACTGCAGTGGAAAAACAAAGGGCAGCAATCCTGTGCCGTGCTGTGCCAAGCCAGACTCAGGCCCAGCATGGGTACAGGACAGGGTTCGTGCAGTGTAAAAACCATGTGTGTGTATATGTGTGTGTGTGTTGTAGATAGAGCAGGTTAGCCAGCTGGCAGCGCTGGTTCAAGCTCAGTTGGAATACCACAGCCGCTCTGCTGAAATCCTGCAACAGCTCTCCAGCAAGATGGAGGAGAGGTATTGATCTATCTGTCTGCCAAAAATAAACCAACTGAAATAGATTAGTGTGGTTAGACAACCCTTTCTTTTATAACTGTGTCTGGCCTTTGTCCAGGATAAAAGAAGTGTCCAGTAAACCGAGGAAGGAGTACACTCCTAAACCCAGAATGACCCTGGAGCTGCTGCCCCCCAGCGAGAGCCACAACGGAGGGATACACTCTGCCAAATCGCCCGGAAGATCACCAGGTAGAGAAGTGCATTCTGGGTTGTTGAATGAGTGTCCCGACACAGCAGACGTGGGCCGCCAGCAATAGAAACAATTGCAGTTCCCCAATTTATTCAGTGCAGTGTGTCATAATGGAAGTCAAACAAAGCAGCATCTGGGACGCCTCTTGAGGTCCCGACAAAAAGACCAGTATGTCTGAATGTTTCCTGCCAAACAGCAACTTGTTGTTGGTGCTATCAGGGGGAACAGTGACTGCCATGTTTCTTGGCCAAGTCACGGCAAGAATTTAGGACTCTAATATGAAACATATCTTGTAGTCTGATCCCAGCATTACGTGCATTATTGTGGAAATAAACGCCACAAGGCACACTGAAATAGGCAGATCTTTACTGTATATGTGTCTGATCAGGATTGTATTTGAGGATTTGAGGAGACCTTGTGGAATATCATGGCACATTTTGTCCATTGGGTCTTAAAAAGTTTAATATCCAATAATTTGGATTTTAGGCTGTCAAATGTCTTAAATATGTTTTTTCCAGTCTTACTTTTAAATGTGTTTTTGGGATTGTATTGATCATGCTGCAAGAATAGAAAACAAAACCGACATGGAACTAATACAGGTTTTCGTTCATATCCTTTGTATTTGTTTTGCCAGTATGGAGATAAAATAGGTCTTAAATTGCATTCATAATGGTTTTCAATAGTCCTTCATTTAACCCTGATTTAAGAGCACATTGATCGTCATAGACTTATTGTGGTTTCAGACCAAACGCACAAAAGCAAATGGTTTGCAAAATGAAAAGCAGCACATAATCCTATAAATCAGCTAACTAAAGGCCACAACAGAATGGAAACAGTCATTATATAGTATTTACTTTCTAACCTGGTATCCTTGTCCTTCTGATTTTTCATTCAAGCCTTGGTAGAACCGGAGAATAGAAGTATTTAAGGCAATTCAGAAAACATTTCTACCATTCTTCTTTAGGGTAAAAATATTGCTGTCATAACTTCCACCTCTGTCAACTACAGAGTCCTATTGGAACTTGATACAAAGACAGCTCAGAAACTGAAAGCTCCTTTGGCTGACTACTAACTTTTGCAATATTTCTGAAAGATGTTCTTACTTTCCTTGAACTGCTCTTCATTTGAGCAATGCTTGGCTTGATAAGTTGTGTTGTTATAAATATATTAGAAGGTCGTCAATAAACCCAAAAATTGGACCCATAAATGGCTCAAAAAGAGTCAACTCAGTGAGGGGTTTATTACAATATGGCCACTAGAGGTCGTAGCACTACAAAACCTGACTAAACCTGCCTTATACTTTTTGTTTCTGTCCCCTCGCAGCCCCCATGGACCAGCCCTGTTGCCGAGCACTCTACGACTTCGAACCCGAGAATGAGGGCGAGCTGGGCTTTAAAGAGGGCGACGTCATCACCCTGACCAACCAGATTGACGACAACTGGTACGAGGGCATGATCAACGGCCAGTCGGGATTCTTCCCAATCAACTATGTGGATATCCTGGTGCCGCTCCCTCATTAGGTCCCGCCAATGACCTGACCCTTCCCCCCGACCAATCCAGACACCCCGAAAACAGCCTGTATTTGCGTAAAACAACAAACCACGCACTCCTTATTCTTCTTCTTCTGTGCTTCTGTGCGATTCTGCTTTCACAAAACGGACCAAAATGACTGCAACAGAGACGGAGATGGTGTGGACGAGGCGACGCAGTTGGACAGTGATCGGAGGACAAGAGGATTTTAACGTGAGAGATGCAGAAGAGAGGGAGAAGAGAGGGACTGAAAGAGATGAGAAGATGAGCAGATGCTGATCTTTTACAGCACAGTGCTCACTCAGTAGTGCTCTGTTCAGCCGGGCAGCGCTCGATACCTAATGAGGCTTTGGAGACTTGCGAATAAGGCACAGTGTATCTGTATGTGCATGTATGTGTCTGTATGTGCGTTTCGACCTGTTCTTACTCTATAATGATCAAGCCAGCACAAATTCCTGCTAGTCAGTTAAACTGCCTGACAGCTTTTTTGTGATACTGTCTTCTTCTTAAGTTTCTTGCTGTCTTTCTCTGAAAGTACTTCTGTCTTTTCTACCTTGACTTGCCTTCCTGTGCTTTTCTTCAGCCCTAGATTTCTCTAAACTTTGTCTTTCTTTGTTCCTTCTTTCCTTGGCTAGCACTGCCTTTCAGCATGGCTCCATACTGTAAACAGACCTCTAACCCATGATCCAGAGCTACAGTAGGTTATCAGACCCTCCTGGTTTTGTTTGAGTACCCTTGTTACATACTCTGCCTTTTCTCAGAGTCTGCATCAGATCTCTGGCTGTAAGCATGAACCAGCCAAATCAAAGATTTGAGGGACAAGATGCCAGTGAAATTTGGTTTTCGGGAGTACGTCGTCAGAATTAAGCCGTTTCTGCAACAAGTAGATTTTTCCAGAATGAAGAAGAGAATACTTGCTCGCTTGTTTTGAAACCTGTTTATCTTATAATGGGAATTATAGCAGGTTTGAGGGTCAAGAAACTCATTAAACTCATCATTAAACATGTCAGCTCAAGCGATGAAAATGAAAACTCTGGGGTACATGATTTCTCCGACAGCAGCGATATGCTAACACAACCAGCACAGGCCAGTTGTATTGAACAGAACTTTTCACCAGGTTGGCGCACAGATGAGTCATGGGTTATTACCGCAGGCATAGAGGAAAAGATGCTTGTTTTTTCTCTGTATACTATTTTGAGTTACCCATTCACAGTGTTTTGTGTTTACTGTGTGGAGTAGATGCTTGTTGATTTGTCTTATTCGTGGCTCTTGCATGCAAGACTGAACAGTGGTAGCTTCTCTAAAAGTCCTGTTTTAACATGAATAATACTCATTGTGTCCGCAACAAATCCTACATTAAGACATCATGTGATTTTCCCACTGCCCTTAACTCTACTAAACATTCTAGAACTTGCAGAAATTCTAGAGTGCTGACAGAATTCTGGAACCTTCAGAACACTCTTGATATCTCTGTCTTAGACTTATTTAAACATTCTAGAAGCTTGGCAACATTGTGAACCTCTCAGAACATTACATCAACTGAAATGTCTCTGTAAAGTTTGTCAACCCAAGTATTAGAATAACTGAACATTATAGTACCTTGACAGTATTCTCACCCACAGAATAATCTAGAAATGTTTGATCGTTACAGAATCTTCAGTTCAGACAAAAGATTCGCAACAAGACAAGTTGAAACTTGCAACTATTTGCAAAGTGCCAGTCTGCAACATTATGAAACCTGCCAGTTTAACCAATATGACTAGACGAGACGCCTTTATAGCAACGACTCTCTGTACCTCTGTCCTAACTGCCAGCTTTTCAGGCTTTTTATGTAGCTGGATATCATTTGTAGTATCTTATAATTAATTGAGGATAGTGTGTTACTTGCTACAGTTGCATTTTTAGTATTGATCGAATGGCGAAAACATAAAAAACTGAGGGGGTTGAGAATTTGGAACCGTCCATGGGTGCTTCAACGAAATACCCAGGGGGGTCATTTCATACAGACATGGCAGTTCCTTAAACAAATTAATGAGGTGATCCTCTCTTTCCTCTGTCAAAAACTTGACCAGCTGACTATGCTACGAGCTGATTGGCTGTTGAAACAGGTGATGTGCCTTAAGTTGTAAAACCAGCCCCTGGTGAGACAAGCTGAGCAAGGCCATAAGCCAACTTGAGTCGAGCTGAGAGGGGCCAGTGCACACCACTGCAAAGTTCTCAATCGGTTTCGTCTCGTCGTGAATCTTTGATCTGAACTGAGCTGAAGAAATTTTAAACATAATAGAACCTTATAAACATCCTGCAGTGTTCTCATTAGAATATTCTAGAACCCTTAACCCTCAAGTTCCTATTAGGTTAAAAAAGCAGTCAATATTAGTGGTAACTGTTAGCATCACATACAGTATAAAGTGGGACTGTTACTCCACCAAAGTGCTGCCTACCTATGTGTGCATGTACCAGCAGTATTTCGAAGGCCAGTATTAAGGAGTCTACTCTGACAAAGACCTTATGAAAAAGGTCAGTTTTATTTAACGTTAAAGGCTCTTTAATAATTGGCACTTCATTACTGATTTTAGATTAAACAAATAGTGACAACTGCATTTGAGTTCAACAGCAATGGAAATGTTCTAGCAATGTTAACAGATCTGTTCAAATTCAGTATGGTGCTGGGTTTTTATCGACTCCATTGTACATAACAAAACTGAATAGTTTCAAAGACCAGTTATGGCGTAGGAGGCTGAAGTCAGTCAGATGGATAGAATTATTATTCTATCATTTACCATGCTAACATTTTTCAAATTAAAACATAAATTTAATGGATATTATGAAATCAAAAAGCTTAGGGTTTTTCTATCCAGGCATTATTTACTACGTCGTCAGCCATGCTAGCACAGATTCCTGCCGCTGTTTAATGCTAATGTGCCCGTTGTGGCTAACCAGCTAGCCTTTTCGCTTCACATTCCCGTACTTGCGTTTTTGTGATGCAGTGTTGAGCAGAATACATAAAAACTAAAAGTTTAAAAATGTACAGATACTTCATTTTTTGTATTCTAAATACTCGTGTTCCATCACAACAAAGTGTCAAGATGCTACTGTAGCTGTTTTTTGCATTGTCCAAAAAAAAATTCAAGTAGTGGGACTTTTGTGCAAGGTGCAATGTTTGTGTTTCTTAAGCTACGTGTCAGAGCCATACGATGGGTCACATCGGTCCGGTTCTTGACAAGTTAGTTGACAATAGTAATAATTTAACAGAAGAAATATTTTGTTAAATATTTGGTAGGAGGTTGGGAAATAGTTTAAGAGCTCCTCTCTAAAAGCTAATAATGGTGTTTTGGACACAAATAGTAATAATGAAAAAAATATAATCTATCAACATTCAATAAACATTGAATAGGCAATAAATGGTGATCTAACAATAAAATGTTTCAATAAGAGGAAGAGATGGCTCTGAAGGAAAATCTATCGATCTATCGATCTATCTATCTATCTATCTGAAGAGCTTTAGAACTTAGACATCTCTTCCATTGCCAAAGCACATATGCGACAGCAACAATACAATCACAAACAGAGTAAAACAAGCTAATAGTCTTTCTCTCATTCTCTTTCCGCCACATAACCGGCTTTTCTGTAATTGTAATTTTTAAGTGTTCAGTGTTTTTTTCTTTTATTTCCTTCATTTTGTCTTTGTATTCTGAGTCTGAAACACAGTTTTCTGAGTCCGCCTGTGAAAAGTCTGTGAGCTGCATGCAACTGAACCGCTTTACGTCTGCTGTTTAGAGATGGTTTCCAAAAGAAATTTAAATAAAAGGGGGGTGGGGGTGGGGGTGGGGGGTTCGACCTGCTGGCTTTTTTCTCACGCTGCAGTGAGCCTATGTTAACTGACACCCCTCTATTGTTCTTTTAATGTATTTATTTTTTATCTTTTGACTTGGTTAAGCTATATTTGTATAGTACTCCTCTTCAAATTACAAAGTGCTTTAAGACTTTTTTGAGTATTGAATGTTTTCATTTCTTTTGAACCTTTTGCTTTTTGTCTTTTTTTTGTTTTCTTTTGTGCTGATTTGCCCTCTATGGCGACATGTATTCTAACCTCAATGAGGGACTTGTACAGTGTTTATGCTCCATTTTCCCTTTTCACCTAAATGAGAGTCAGACCTCGGCCACGTTACCTGCCTGAAGTTAACGTCCACATCGCTCTCGGACAGAGACATGACGCCTCTGAAAGCAGAAATATTCTCATTGTTTGGATTAACTTCTGTTCAGGCGCCACTGAATACATGTTGGCTGTTTCTAATGTAATGACAAATCAGAAATCAATAGTTCTCATTTAAAGTACATATTAGGAGACGACTGTTACGTACGTTTGATTTTCAAACGTAACTGAAAATAATAAGCCAAGCAGTTTGGCTAAATTAAATTATGGTTTTACATAAATAAACCATTAATAAACAAGTAAATCACACAAAATGCATAAAGAAATCCTTTTAACATTTTGGGAAATACTTTATTTCACTTTCTTGCTAAGAATTAGATGAGAAAATTGATACCACTCTCATATCTGTGCGTTTAATATGAATCTAGCACTAGCAGCCTGCTAACTTGGCCTAGCTTAAAGGCTGGATGGCCCGTCCCTGTCCAATGGCTAAAAATTATTTATTAACTGGTTGAAGGAATAGTTTGCCATTTTGGGAAATATGCTAATTTGCTGAGACTTATGACTCTTATGTCTGTTTCGGTAAATAATGAAGTTTAAGCTAACTTAAGCCTAGCTTAAATACTGGAAACAGGTAAACAGCTAGCCTGGCTGTGTCTAATTAGTTAATAAATCTTAAATCTGGGGTAAAAACATTTAAGAGATAAAATCACTTGTTTCATGTGTAGTGAACCACTGACGGTCCAGAATCACGAATACATTTTAAACACCAATCATCATCGTTTATGTTTTGTTTATATTTGTAACAAAAGTTCCTCTTTAGTCTTTGGAATTTGCCAGTTTAGCTAACGTTTAGGCCCCGCCCGCTGATTTTTAAGTGAACCAATGAGATTACTTCTGCTCTCGGGGGTCGCTATAGCTTTAAAGAAACAAACCGTACATTCTGCGTTATGGTTGTAATAACGTGGTCTTGGTCCGACCTGAGGCTGTGTTACATAATACTGTATGCCTCGTGGCTGTATAAAATAGCCCCTATGGAACCTGGTGTCTTCTGGTGAAGGTGTGTATGTGAGTATATACACACCTTGTTGCTATTTATTTACGTATTGTATGTATTCATTTAAATTATTTATTTATTTATTCCTGCGTCCTCTATTTATTGTTTCGGCACCTGTGACACGCGTATTTGGCGGTCGTCAGTACATTGGTGTATGATGTGGAGGAGGGGAGGGGGGTTTGGGGATGAAGGGTTAGGGGTTTTTTTGGGGCATGGGGGCGGGCGGGCGGGCGTGGTCAGTGGAAAAACCTAGCTGTGATACTAACTAACTGTTGCTCTCCTCGTATTGGATGATGATATAATCTAAGACCACTGTATGTATAACTGCTTGTCGTGAAGATGAACTACAATGTTATGACAATAAAGAATTAACACTATGATGACACTGCAAACAAGACTCCACTCTGTTCTTTATACGCAGATTCACCGTAATTCGCTAAAGATACGTTTAACAAAAAAAAAAAACTGTTGATTTACATAGAAAATTTTAAGTAAAACAAACAAAATTTTCTTAAAAGTTAAACGAGTAAAAAAAACATTGATCGAGTAGCTTTAGTAATTTTAAGTGGCACTGACTTTTGGACAAACAATACGTAGTAAAAAGTACCCAATTGGGAATATTTCTGTAACAAACAAGTTAAGTTAGTGTCACTTAAAATTACAAGTAAAAGCTGCTTAGTCAAGAAACTTTTTTCAAACTTAAAAAAAAAAATGTTGTTACCCTAAGTGCATTTAAAGTACTGTGCTTAAGTACAATTCTGAGTATTTTATTATTCATTTAATGTTATTTTACTTTCTACTTATAGATTTAACGGCTGTAGTTGCTTTTTAAATTAAGATTTTACATTTAAAAAACATGATCCACTTATAAAATATGATGATTTATTGTTACAGATTAAATGTTAACGTTACATTTATGTTTAACATAAGTAAACTGTTCAGACATTGCTGTTAAAGGGATGTGACAGTTGGTGAACAATGAGTCAAAATGGCCGTCGGTGTCGCTGTGGAGACATGTTTCCCTCCTTGTTGCTGTTTCCCTCCCAACTCTGACGCCTTCAGGTGCTCCTCAAAAGCTCGGACTTTATACCTCCCTCCCCTTTTCGCGCGAAATCAAGTCTTGTTTTTGTCAAAAACAAAATGAACCCGACGTTAATTATTTATTTGACCTCACTGTCTTTTGTTGTTTATATTTTAAATACCATAAAGATATTTACTAAGATTTATTGTACACAAATCAGCCATCTCTCTTAATACATATATCAGATATCTTAAGTACAAAACTCAACAATCCCCAGTGAACACATATGATGATTAAGGAGCCCAGCTTCAGTTTGTGATAACTATATAACGTCTCATTAATCAATTTTGTTTTTATCGGGTTGTCAATTTGCGTTGCGAAGTTCAAAATTCCGACATGTATTTTAGGGCATTTAAACGCAACAAACGGTTTTTGCCCATTTTTCGCTTTCACGCGACACGAGAACGTCTCACTGCGCGTGAAGTTAGACTGGAGACGCGCGAAAACTACGGAAAGTACGGTCGTTTGCCTTCAAAATAAATGCACTGAAACCCCTCCATACATTTAAACCAAGTTCTTTGTATTAGGAAAATAAAAGTATCTATAATCTTATATATTCGACTTTAAACTGTTTCTGGGGACAATTAAACACAAAGTATCTCATTAGTGCTGTTTACAAGAAGTTAAAGTTTTCAGATAAAGTTATTTTACAAAGAAAAGAGAAGAAAAGAACAAAATTGAAAAACATAAAACAAAAAAAACACAGGAGGTTTATCTAAGTGGGTAAAAATATTAATAAGGAATATTACATTTTAATTTCCCCTGCTGAGGATCAATAAAGGAACATCTTATCTTATAAAGAAATGTTATAAATGGTTAAAAATAATGGCAAATCCTGTTATTATGAGTAAAATTAACTTTCCAAAGTATGAATACAGCCACATGTACACATCGAGTAAACAAATGTTCTACTAGCTAAAACATACTTTATTATTAGTGTTATTATTACTATTATTTTATTAAACACACAATAACAAACATACAGGAACACATATTTAAAATACAACATGAACCAAAACAGGCTTTATAAGAACAATAACAGACAGTAAATCAACCTTTTAACATAAATAAGAAGCAAAATAAACCCAACATACAAAGAAAGTTTATTATTATTGTTCTTAATAAACACAAACATACAGGAACACATATTTAAAATACAACATGAACCAAAACAGGTTTTATAAGAACAATAACAGACAGTAAATCAACCTTTAAAACACAAATAAGAAGCAAAAATAACACAAAACACACAAAATAAACCCCTGAATAACAAACAAACACTAGTTTGTTTATTATTATTATTATTATTATTGTTATTATTAAACACACAGGAACACATATATAATTACATTATACATTATAAGAACAATAACAGACAGTAAATCAACCTTTAAAACACAAATAAGAAGCAAAAATAACACAAAACACACAAAGTAACCCCCCTGAATAACAAACAAACACTAGTTTGTTTATTATTATTATTATTAAACACACAATAACAAACAAACACTCCTCCTCAGAAAGCGCATCCACTTCTTTTTTGGCTCCCACTTCCGCCGCCCTGCTGAGACTCTTATTCTGAAAGCCGCGGCCGGAAGCGCCCCACTCGCCGTCCCCCGCAGCTTCACGCTGGTTCCGCGTGTTGACAGTGAAGAAGAGGATCCCGCAGAAACTCGCTGTTTCGCGTCGCACAGACACAAACTCGGGCCCAAAGCAAGAGGAAGATGGACATGAAGAAGAGGGTCTCCCTGGAGCTGCGGCACCGGTCGCCCACGGAGGTCAGTTGCCGCGTTGCCCCCTGTTGTTGCCCCTGTTGTTGCCCCTGTTGTTGCCCGGCCGGAGAAGGAGGGGTGTCGAGCACATGGCCGGCTGTCTGCAGGCACCGAAAAGTGGCTAAAATCTGCGTTTAGGGTTTAAAAAAGTGAAGCTGCGAGTTGAATTAAGTCAGAAATTTGTTTTATTGTGTTTATTTTTATTGCCTTTAAGTCGCTACGGGAGCTGCGCGGTGTTATCTCACAAACTGACCCCTTCGCGCAGCTGTTTTTATAGTTTTATATTTTATATTTTATGTTTTATATTTTATATTGGCGCTTGTTTCACGCGTTTGAGTCGAATTTAATGCCGTTTGTTGTCGGTTTTGTCCGCGTTTTAAACTAAATGTGTGAGATTAGACGCGAAACGCACATCCGTGTGTGTACCCGGGGCCTGGCTAATGTCTGGATCCTGAACTTATTACACGGGTTTATAACTGCGTTGCACGATTTAAAACGCACTAAACGTTTATTTATTTTTGTTGTACCGACGCACTTAAATCCCGGTTGTAGCTCAGTGTTGGTGAATAAACCCAGTTAACGACTAATAATGCAGTTAGAGGCTGAAAGAAACGACTCGTCATGATGTCGCTTTTATCGTTAAATACGCGCAGGAAATGCGTCACTGTTTCTCCGTTAAAACGCCGCAAATTCTGTTTAAATCTTCATTTATGGTGTTAAACTTGTAAACAATCACCAAACGCCTCTTTTAATTATGAGTTTATACATTTTAAAAGCGATTAAAATAAAAATAACCCCCGCTGTTGGTATTAAATCGCCGCTCCAGAGATTAGCCGCAGCCCGAGTCTATAGCGTGCTGAGGGCGCGCAGCCAGCGGCGCTAGCGTGCTAATGCTAAAGAGGCTACTTATATCACCTTTAATCTTCTTTATAAAGTCTTTAAACTTCTTCAACCGGCGGCGGTTTGCACGGGACGCGCTCTCGGGCCGGTCGGTCGGAGAAACGAGTGGTAATGAGTTTTAATGAGGAGAGGAAGCGGCGGAGGAAAGTGTTGGCGGAGAGCTAAAGTTAGCCGCCGAGCTAACGAGCGGAGTTTATAAACAGAGTCTCCGGACGCGTCCCAATATGAAAGTGAGCAGGGCCGCGTCCCAATATGAAAGTGAGCAGGGCCGCGTC
>JAGRRF010012759.1:2561870-2572805 GCA_019097615.1 Morone chrysops
TGTTGAACCTCAGACATGTACTGAGCAAAGACGATATAATCAACATTTTGTGCAAATCTACCATCAGCATGTAAAATACGGTTATTAAAATAACGGCACAAAGTCAAACGATGAGGTCTGCTGTCAGGGTACATCGCAGATCCAGTCGGAAACACTGGGAAACATTTTTCTTCATTTGAATGATCAGACAACTTGACAGGACTGTTTCCTTCTGCTGGAGCTACATTTAATAGGTTATCAAAATATTGATCAAGTGCTTCTTGACCAATGTCAACAGGCATAAGACAAGTGTCCTGAAACATACAGTGTTGTTGTCTGTCATGCAGAAGCTCATCTTCCTCAGCAGCATCATTACTGTCATCATTACCATCAACTGCTGTACTACTATCCTGTTCTGTCACACTCTTGTTCCCTACCAAACTCATTTAACCACACTTCATTCAAATCTACATCCTTATAATGTACACTAGTCCGTTTCAAATACTGCAATGCCTGCTTGATGCGCATACCATTGTGGCACGGCTGAAAAGGAATTTTAAAGTTACAATACTGAAAATATGCTGACAACGCCACCTAGGATTGTGAGCCTAGGACTCCTAAAAACACAGGTTCTTTAAAATCAGCTTTGAGCAGAGTTAAAAAACACACAATTCAAGTCGACCATATATACAAAATGTATTATAATTAAAAATGGATAAAACTAAGACCAAAGTCTCTCTTAAAGATGCCCAGTCTCTGGATGCCCTACTGTGTTTATTACAGAATAAACTCAGGTTAAAAACAACGGGTAAAAGATTAAAAATGGTGAGACAAATAATAAAAGGCCGTTGAAATGAGGGAAGCTAAAAACTGAGGGGTGAGGGAGTCTAATAAAACAGTCCAGAGTCTTATCTGCAGCACACTCGGGGCACCGGCGGGAGTGGGTCAGTCGCCGTAGACAGGGCCGATACGATCCGGACTCGGTCCTGCGGCCTCTCGACGCCGCTGCACCGCACCGTCGTCTTCCTCAGGGCGCTGACCTCGAGGCAGAAGGGTTGAGTAGCACTCTGCCCGCTTCTTCATGGGCCCCTCCAACACTCAGTCCCTGGCTTCTCCGTCCAACAACAGCTCCGGCACGGCCACTGCGTCCTTTCCGCTTGATCCGTCTCTCTGGTCCGCTGCGATCCGTACCGATCCGTAGCGAACTGTGGCGAACTGTGGCGATCTGTGGCGAACTGTGGTGATCTGTGGTGATCTGCCTGGTCGATCTGCCTGGTCTGTCTTTCTGGCGTGCTCTGGCCAACTGCCGATTCACTGCCACTTCCTGCAATATAAAGGGTGCACCTACGCTCGCCACCAGCTGTTGCTCGTTGCGCTAATTAATCTCTGCTGGTGAGTGTGTATAGTTCAGGGTCAGCTGTAAAAAGGATATACTGCATGCAAGTTAGACATCATACTAAATCATCATGCATGAAAACAAAAGTAATAAAAGTATTCCAATAAACATGCAATTGTGATAATTTCTTTTAATCTTTTGAGAACTTTTTTCCTGTATTCCTGATATTTGATTTTTCCATGTAACTTCTTTTTCATTATAAAATACCTAGACATAGATCTAACATTCAATTTATTTGGGGATTTGGCTTTTACAGATAATGTACTTCACTGCTGTTTTATTACATTTTGTCTAATAATGTTTACTTCAGCTTCACAAATTGAGGCTGCAACTAAAGTCGAACTGTCTGCATAAACACTACGTTTTCTAAAATTGTACCTACCCACTTTGCAATACCCATAGCAATACTGCATGGTTGGCTGCTGAACACAAACAACAGTCTCATAATGGTTACCATTACAATTTTCTAAATAAATTCCCTGATATGACAACGGCCTGTACTTGCAACTATATTCAAGCCAGCGACCGTCACAGTAAGTGAATATACTTACTCTAAAATAGTCTGCTGCTGCTTGAAATTCTACTTCAGTGGCCCAACTAAAAGGGGTTAGGGAGGGAGGGATGTAGAAAATGGGTCAAGGAGGGAGTGAGCGGAAATGAGGTGATTTCGAGGCGTGGTCTTTATTCCCGAACCTAGTTATAAAACTCCATTTTGCACAGTTTCTACAACTTCCCCACAAAGCGGTTTAAAATGGAGGGCTTTACTAAAAACATTACCTACAAAAACAACATCCAAATTAGCTGCAGCAAAATCACTGTTTTTTAACTTCTTCGATGAAGACACACTCGTTGAAATTTTACGCTTTATACTTGTGCAGCCAACCGTTGGCTCAACAGGTAAACACAACCCATCTGTCTTCCCCTGCTTTCTACTACAACTTTTGAACTGGATAACATATTACTGGGTAGAACTGGACATCTATGGATTACAAACACCAGCAATCTCAAACCGTTTGGGAGGTTTAAATGCAGTAGCAAATTTGCAGATGTGAGCAAATACATCATCCAGACAAGTAAAATACACAACAACACTCTTCCCTTGCTCATCCACCATCCCATCCACACTGCGTGCATGTGAATCAACTACAGCAAAATGGCCACCTTGACCAATGATTGCGCATGTATTACCACACAGTGTCAGAAAACATGTGTGATATTTAATAAACATCTTTAATAATCCAGATCTGAGACTGGTGATTACACCAGCATCAATCAGATCACCTGTCACTACATCAGTGTCTCCAGAAACATAATCCCCGTACTCAAAGACAAATGTCTGTCCATCAATAACAGACTGTTTGGGCAAATCTGGAACACAAAGCAGTTTCGCACCTTCACTGGTGACATTGCAATTTTCATACATGTCAGTCATACGTGTCTTGGGGGCTGATTCTGGGGGGCGTGGCTAAGGCATTTTGCGACACCCTTCTACGGGACTAAGACAGTACCATAGCATTATCCACAACTGAATTTTGTGCAAAGTTTCATGAGTTTTCGGGCACGTTTAGCCCCCCAAAAAGTGTTAAAATGGTAACAGGAAAGCTAAAAATAACATAACATGTTATCGTCATCATCCTGAGGAACTTAATCTGCTGGAAGATATACATAAAAGTAAAAAAAATACTTTTCCTTTCACCACTTGGTGGTGCTCTCAATATTAGTGAATATTAGTGAATATTATCACATAGATGTGTTCAGGGCGGGACTCTTATCAGGCAAGTGACGTTTGGAGACGATTGGACAATGTACACTCAAGTTATAGCGACTTGTGTGTCCTGGTGGTACATCAAAGTTTGATGCCACGCCACAGACACGCCCTTTAACAAAAACTCACCACAATCATGACATATCATCAACATGTTTTGCATTTCCCGACTAGATTTCAGCTAGATCTGATCAACCTGCTAGGAGTAGAACATGGAAGTATAAAACATTTCCTTTCACCAGTAGGTGGCACTCTCACTATTACTGAATATTATCACATAGATGTGTT
Organism: Morone chrysops; assembly: GCA_019097615.1. NCBI lineage: Eukaryota > Metazoa > Chordata > Actinopteri > Moronidae > Morone > Morone chrysops. The sequence goes on from JAGRRF010012759.1 coordinate 2,565,299, forward strand.
CAGGGCAGGACTCTTATCAAACATGTAAAGTTTAGTTGAGATCAGATCATGTTCGCTGAAGTTATGAAAAATCCCTCTTTCATGGCGAGTCGTTGAAATTCCACGCCATGCCACACACGCTATTTGACGGAATGTCGTAAATAGCACAACTTTTAATCAATAATCTTGAGTTGGCTGTGTCCAAATCTGAAGATGATCCGATCATTTCCCGAGGAGGAGTTTGTTCAAATACAACATGTGCAAATCCCCAGAAATGGCCGCTAAATCCAAAATGGCCGACTTCCTGTTGGGTTTGGGATATGGCACCCACTGAATGTTTTGTTCGTCTAGATAAGAGCTACGCGTGTGCCAATTTTTATGCATATCGGTGAAAGGGGCCCTGGATGGTACAGTTTATGGGCCCTGAGGGGCCATTTTGCCATGCTCATAGTTGGCCCTCAAATCATGTTTGTCGTGTTTGTAGCACCCCCTACAGGATTTTAAAAAAGCAGCCTCAGCGCCACGTTTCACCGATATGTATGAAACTTGGTAGAATATCTAAGTTCCAACAGGCTCGACAAGTTTGCCAAATAAAATTGAAATATTAAAGCTGCAAGCAGCATTGGGCGGGACCTCACACTCACACTGCACGCAAGTGTATTTGCGGGAAGATCAAAGCCACCAACTAAATGCCAGTGTCTGATAATATTTTCTGTATTTAACAAATTTTATATAGTTTTTTTTTTTTACAATAAATATTGTAAGATTAAGGTTGATCCACAGGAAATATAAGTTAATGTGTTTTTGCATTTCAGTTAGATTAGCCTATAACGTGAAGTGTGTAGGAGGAAATAGATGAAATAGCTTTACAGTAACAGTAAGTTTTGGGGATATGTATAAAGTGCTACTGTACAGGTTGGTGAGATAAGGTGAACAACGGTATGTTGAGCAGCTGCAATGGGTGTTTCAGTCAATTACTGTCTTTTGTCTGCAATGATGAACGTCAGACACCATTTACATAGCTAAAGTCCCTTGTTTCAATAATCATGTGTGAATAAGTTCCTTATGTCTTCCTTAGGCATCGTGCACAATTTCAGGCCATCGCCACAAGGTTGCGCTCTTTAAAATGAAGAAGTTTATGTCTCCACATTGGCACATGTGATTAAAACAAAACTTGGTAGGATGATTGCCCATGGCTCCCTGAGGCTCACCTAAAAAGGAGAAAAAAACCACGCCACTAGGTGGCGCTCTGGTGGCATGGTAAGTCACCCTGCGGAGACCGTAGGAGTTATGAATATGAAATTCACAGGGCACGTGTAGACTGGTGCCTGTAGCTCACATACCAAAAATTGTGTTTGTCGTGTTTGTAGCGCCCCCTACAGGATTTAAAGAAGCAGCCCCGGCACCATGTTTCACCAATGTGTATGAAACTCGGTAGGCATGTGTAAGGTGCCGAGACGCACAAAAAAGCCTCTTGGACCCATACCCTAAACCCCACGGGAAGTCGGACATTTTGATTTTGATTTTCACTTTAGGCGAACTTTTCACCTTGTATTTGAACAAACTCCTCCTAGGGAATTCATCGGATCTGCTTCAAAATTCGTCTGTACAGTCAAAAAACATTGCTTATTAAAAGTTGTGCTATTTTTGCATGTACATTAAAGGGCGTGTCCGTGGCGTGCCATCAAAGTCAGCCATTTTTAATCGAATGTCAAGCTGTGATGCCATTTCCGGCATCTTGCAGTGATTTTCAGCGGATTTTTGTGTTGTATTTGAACGAACTCCTCCTAGAGAATTTATTGGATCTGTTTCAAAATTAGTCAGTACAGTCAACATATGTTGTTGATTAAAAGTTGCGCTATTTGTGACTGTAAGTTGAAGGGCGTGTCCGTGGCGTGCCGTCAAAGTTGGCCAGGTTGATGACATAGAGTGGTTTCCCTCGGCTTCCAGCGATGAGGGCTTGGGTGTGGGGCGATGTGGTGTGGCGCGGCTGCAGCGGGCAACTGCCGTGCAGCCCCAACGTGGGGAGATGGCGAGGTCCCGCTCCTCTTTGCTTTGTGCTCCAGTAACAGTTGTGCGTTACTGTTGCCCCTTTCAGTACTTTGAAATAATGGGGCTTAATTAAGATTCTCATTTCCTGCAGATGACAAGTCTGATTGATAATTATTATTATTCAAAGTCCAATCTTTCTGCTGTGATTCACACTAAAGAAAATAAACTATACGTGTAACTGCAACCTAACTTAACTGTAATGATTGATTGTTTTTGTTTTCTCCTCTGATCAATGATACAGTGTTTGAAGATGGTGAAACTGAAGACAAGGTCTCTCTGGTTCCTCGCTGCCTTCCTCTCCCTGTCCACTGTTCCCACAGTGGCTGAGGTGGTAAAGGAGGTGTCAGAGTGTAAAGGGTTTCTCCTTAACGAAACTCCACCAGAGCTCCCAGACATCTTGGAGGGTGGGAAAACCCAGGACCGATACAAAACAATTTGTCAGACTTACGATGATGTGAGAAGGTTTCTGACGCTCTACGACACCAAGAACAGGATTCCTGTGTTTTCTGCTTACATGTACAGAGGGGATGTACGAGGGGCAAGACCTCAAAGGCAACTCTGGCAGATAGAGCCACAGGTGTGTTGTTCTTTCTCTGATTCATAAAAGACTGAATTAATAAACATACAGTGATATTGTACAAGTAAGTTCATTCACATCCATAGTAGAAATACTACTACTTAAAACAATCATAATAATTTAATAATAATACAAGGAATAACAATAATACTCATCATCATCATGCTGCATGCCAATGCAGTGACACATTCCTGTCATAGTAATAGTGTCATAGCTTTAGTTCTAGCAGGGGTTTCAAAACTACTTTCACTACACTTTCATGGAGAGGACACTGATGAACTGAATGCTCGTTCAACCCGGGTTGCACCGTTTTCATATAAAAACAGCTGTCAGAGGTTAGGTTATAGTTTTCTTTTCAAGCTGAGATTCCAGGCTGCAGCATCAGAATGGTGATATTCTTTTTTTGTTATTGTCACAAAGATCCATTAAAAAGCCAAAACCAACAATACTTTCTCAATAGACTTCTCCACTCTGTCTGCAGCACTCAACACTGAAATATATAGTTGTGTAGTAATAGTAATTTCCAAAAATAACTGTGGTTTTCAGCAAGCATTACTCAAACAGAAGGAAATTTGTTTTGGACTATTTTCAGCAGCATATAGAATAGTATAGTTAGTATTTGGGGCAGCAGGAAGGTGTATGTGGGATTGATTCAAATTAAACTACAGTGTGTGGGTTGAATGAAGGAACATGTAACCCAGAGCAACAGTGTAGCTCACTAACAACAATGAAGCTCTATAGCACAGAAGAATAAGACTGACAATTAAACTGCATTTTTACTGTACATTTAATTTACTTTATGGATACTCTGTCTGCTTCATTAACTTTGTTTTTAATTCTTACAGCTTGAGAATGAAGCCGACAAGAACAAGGATATGGCAGATGAAGAAGAAGGCAAAACCTACGACCACCAAGCCATGGACGCTGATTACGCTAAAGACAAACAGTATACCAGGGGACATTTATTTCCAAGCTTTCATGCGTCTGACAAAACATCCACCTTCACCCTGACCAACATTGTTCCACAAGTAAAAAACTTTAACGAGAAAAGCTGGAGCAATATGGAGAAGTGCATCAAATGTCTTATGGATCATAACTGCAAGAGCAACGGCTTTGTGGTGGTGGGCCAACAACCCAGCCCCAATAACTTTCTCAACAACAGGGTTAATATTCCCTCCACGCTCTGGTCCGCATTCTGCTGCTACAACCCCAAGATGAAGAAGTGGATATCGGCTGCACACTGGGGCGACAATGTGGATCAACCTGAAAACCTTCCGATCAAGACTCTGAAAGAACTCCATCAACAACTTAACAACGCCAAAGTGTTTCACGACAAGTGTCCTCTCACAAAATCAGTGACTGAAAAAATGATTATAACCTGCCGATCTAACTGCAGATCCAATTAATTTATCTTCTATCAACGTCTCATCAAATGTCTCGTATAGAAGAGTCATTATATTATCTCAAACATGGTCTTCAGATAGTTTCATCATTGCTGAACCACAAACAGAATATTAAACTCTGCAGTGTTAATCAATGTAATATCCATCAATCCTTCATTGATCTATTCTGAATATATTTTAAGACTCTGTCTGAGTCCTTCATTTACTGTGGCCCCAGAGCGCCATCTAGTGTCCTTCCTGTATATTTCAGTTTGTACTGAACCATATTAACTAAATGATCAGTCACACTGTTTAAATACTGAAGTTCAGATTCAAGGTACTTCTACTCTACTTGAGTATTTCCATATTTTACAACATTACATCTACATCTCAGAGGCAAATATTGTACTTTTTACTCCTCTACATCTGTCTGACAGCTTTAGTTACCTTTCAGATTACAATACTCTTCCTGTCCAGTGAATACCACGTATCTCCAGATGTGTTGATGTTAAATGTTTGTATAAACTGAAGGATGAAGTGTTGCTTTATAGGTTGAGAAAATTCTCCAACTTCTCAAGCTAAATAAACTATTTAAAAACCCTCTTGGATTCGGTAGAAAACAGGGCTGTTCTTGGAGAATATGATGCATTGCTGTAGATGAAACAGTGTATAAAGTAGTTAAAATGAGCTCAACATTAAACAGTTACAACAATAAAATGCAACATATACATTAATACAGCACTGATATTAATCCAAAAATATCAGAAATAATAGTAAAACACTGAACACTGGATCATTTTACTGCACTATGAGTACCACTAAGACACATTACATTTTGTTGATAATACTTATTTATTGTAAGATTGAAAACTGTACTTCAGTAAAAGTATATAAGTCCAGAGCTGCTAGCGTGGCTTCTTTATTTCTATATAAAGGCTTCTAGTAAGGAAAAGGTTTCATCTTTTCATAAAATTCATCCTTTTTTTGCTCATTAAGTAAAGTAACTTTGGATTTCTTCAGTCAGTTTGAACTGAACTGAAGTACTGTGTGAATGTGAAGTATGGTGCTGCCGAGCTCTGTATAAGAAAAGAGTAATCTATTACTGAGTGTTCGCACATCCTTTCCCCCTCTGTCATAAACTGCTCAACGCTCAATATAAGTCACACTTCCCCCGAAGGCTTGTTTGATAAATGAGGAAGTCTGTCTGGTTTCCACTGCTATATACACACAGACACCCTTTACAAGATGTTTGGGAAGACTGTGCATGAGGTGGTGAGTTTTATCTTCCCCTGTTTATATTTAAATTGTATTCATTTTATTTTCCTTACATTTGATTTGCAGAAGGACAGCTGTTATTTTATATTCTTATGAAGTTGTTTCACAGTTTGAATTAATATAATGTGCTTACTTTTGTAATTATTGATTAAAACCTTTTCTGTGCATAAAATTATTCTTGCAATACTGTATATAATTTTCTTTTCTTTTCACTGTAAACTTTCTAAAAGTAAAATAATTACATCAACCATTTAAACAGTGTAGAATGTTTTATATAGGTCATTCTTGTTCAGGTTTACCATCTATTTTTAGCATGGTTGGTTTTATTTTCTGTACTTTATGTTGGAATAGATTAACTGAATCAACGTATTAGTAATTTCAATGTGTTGAAACCAGCTACTGAGAAACTATGTAATTTTAACTCAGCGGGTGTAAGAAGAATCACGACCAACAACTCCATGCATCTTCCATTTTGACACGAAGTAAGCAAAGCCTAACCCACTTAGTTACTGTTGCTATGGCTGCCAAACAACAACAGTTTACGTGGCAGATTTACTATAGAAAGTAGTTTTTGAAACAATGGACCCTTTATTTCAGACAGACTTGTTTTCATTTTAACATAACAAGAGAAAAGACTTTCACGGTGAAGACAGTGTTTGGCTTTACTTTATCCTGGATAACAATGGGTAGAGTGTACAGTTCCTCAAATCCAAGGAGGTGACATACTGCGAGATGAGCTCAGTTTTGACTCGTCCTTAGCAGAAAACAATGGTGGCTCACCTGGTCACACACCATCTCATATTCCAGATTTCAGGTGAGAAATAGTGAACGCAGTAACATGATCAGCACTGCTTAGTTTGACAGTTTGATTGGACTCACTGAGAATGAGTTTTACCCTAAATGGGACCATAATTTAAGAAATGAGTGTCATGCTGTATGGAAGAAGGCTTTAAATTGAGACCACAAACTCATCAGGAAACTGTTTACTGAGCTAATAAATGGAGTGAGAAGTCAGAATAAATTAAGTGAGAAGTCGGCTCATTTCTCCATAAGACTGCATGGTATTGCTTTGTATTGCAGCCGATGGAGCTGCCACCTGCTGGCCATTACACAGAATGCAGCTTAAAGACTATTAAAATGCTCTTTGGCCTAGGTAGGTACTGTATGTTGTTAGCCACACATCCATTCATTATACTTTTGCTCTTGTGGTTTTTGTTTTGAAAAGGCTAGTGTGTAGTGTAGCTCTTACTAAAGCTTGTACCCACCGCATCAACAGGGGGCGAAATCCAAAGCTTGCTCTTGTGCCTAGTTAAAGTTGCTTGCGTTAGTGGAATGCGCAATGCACACAAGTTTAAAAGCAGGAACTCTCCACCAGCTGCTGGAAATTAGAAAAATTGCATTGCCTAACAGCAACCTGACCTAACTGTTGTTCTCTCGTCTGATTAAACAATACAGTGTTTGAAGATGGAATCACTGAAGACAAGGTCTCTCTGGTTCCTCGCTGCCTTCCTCTTCTTGTCAGCTGTTCTCACAGTGGCTGAGGTGGTAAAGGAGGTGTCAGACTGTGACCGGTTTCTCCTTATGAAAGCTCCACCAGAGCTCCCAGGCATCTTGGAGGGTGGGAAAATCCAGGACCAGAACCGCTACAAACCCATTTGCCAGACTTACAATAATGAGAGAAGGTTTCTGACGCTCTACGACACCAAGAACAGGATTCCTGTGTTTTCTGCTTACAAATACAGAGGGAAGGGAGAAAGTAAGAGACCTCCAAACAACTGGAGGATAGAGCCAGAGGTGTGTTGTTTTTTTTTTTACTTGTAACAGACTATTAATAAACACATAGTAAAATTGCATTTTGGGGTGCAAGTTGCTGTAGCGTGGTTTGTGCAGGATGTTAGTGTTTGACCCATGTTTAACCCTGGTCAAAATGAGTGACACGAAAGGGGATTTGGCTCACATAAGACCACCTATGCATGTTTGTCCCACAACACTGTGGCGAACTGCTGTTAGATTGACCTCATCTAATTGCTGTTTCCTAATTGAAGGACATTTTAACTGCACTTTTTTATTGACTATTCTACCTGCATCTGTAACTCAGCCTTTAACTCTTACAGCTTGAGAATGAAGATGACAAGAACATGATACTTGGAGAAAGAAACAAAACCTACAACAACCAGGCTGGAGACATTGATTACAGAAACAATGGACGGTTCGACAGGGGCCATTTATTTCCAAGCTCTCA
>JAGRRF010012759.1:2574669-2589990 GCA_019097615.1 Morone chrysops
CTGAGATAACTTCTGTTATGAATTGGCGCTATACAAATAAAATTGAATTGAATTGAATTAAACTCCCAGTGTGAGGTGAAGCAGCCAAGAGTCATCTTTCTACGGAAAAAAAATCTGGATTTATTTTTGCAGCTGCAAATTTACAGGACCTGCTCTTTATTCATAGCAAGTTCTTATGAGAAGACGTCAGTCTATTTTAGAATGAAATTATGTTGTTCAGTAACATTGAGTATCAATTCAATATAAAATATGCATTCAGTCATTGTAATACTGTATTTAAGCAAGTAGTCCAAAGCAACAGTTCACTTAGTGTTGATATGTATGAGTTTAATCACATACCATATTCTCTGAGGATTAATGTCAACTCCCAGTGTGTGGTGAAGCAGAACAGCAACCTTTCTATGGAAAAAACATAATCTGGATTTATTTTTGCAGCTGCAGATCTCACAGGACCTGTTCTTTATAAGTACAGAGAGAATTCATGAAGACATCAGTCTATTTTAGAATGAAATTATGTCTGTGGTTCAGTGAAATTAACCCTCTTAAAATGGACCTCCCACAGGTGGCCATTTCTTTTGCATTATCCTGTTTAAAGCAATCTAAAATAAAAAAACTAGAATAGCTAGAGCATTCATTCTATTTGTGGAGGAAATACAATTGTAATGAAAAACCAGGTCCAATTTTTGTATTTGTTATATTTATAACTCAATTTCAATATTTTTCTCAATTATTATGGCTCATTATATGGATTATATAACCTTTTAGCTTAGGTTGTACAGATTTTAGGGACATGAATCATTTCAAGATATTCAAAGAGACGACATAATGAGCAAAAATACCAATGTAGGCACTTATTGAGTTCAAAGAGTTAAGTATCAATTCAATCTAAAATATGCATTTAATAATTGTAATACTGGATGTTCACCAACACTTAAAATCAGATTTTCAGTGAGGGGTTTTCTCTGATAAATATTTGAGTTTTTCTTAATTAAATTCTTATCCATGTCTTTGGTTGGAATGAAATCCTGCTAATATGTTGGCTCTCTGGGGCTTAAGTAATCATCTCAGGTGTGACCTCAAAATACACATACAGTATTCAATTAAGCAGTCCAAAGCAACAGTTTACTTAGTGTTGATCTGTCTGATTTTAATCACATATACCATATTCTAAGTAGCAGTTTTATCATAGAAACCAGAATTATTTGTTACTAAAACCTTCATGTTTGATAAATGATCACTTTAACATGTTCGTGACAATTGTCGTGATCTCATCTGATGTCATCTCACTGTATCATCTTCAGGAGGATAACTGAGGCCATATGATCACATCTCATCTGATTTCTGTCTCGTCTCATCCGATTAGAGACTTGTGTGTTCTGCTCTATCGATCAAGCCTGACCCTGTGTCTGTTTGTCTGAAACGAACTTTCTAACCTGTCTGCAACAATGACACTTGGATTCCTATATCTAAAAAAGGAAATATTATGGCCTAATAAATAATATAAACATTTACATTGCAGTGTACACTTAAAGGTTGTATAAGTAACTTCCAGAAAACCATTGTTAATAATGACTTAGTGGCCAGTAAGTTAACTGTAAGTGAGAGCGAGTGTCAACCAAAAGTGTAGCTACAGATATAGCAGGTTGCTCGTCTGTTTAGTGTCGTCCTGCTGTCTGAGGTCTCCTATTCCGTGTTTTAAAGGTCCAGTGAGTAACATTTAGGAGGATCTATTGTCAGAAATGGAATTCGTTGGTTTCTATTAGTATATAATCAGGTCACCTTCTATGGAGTCCACTAGGTTGAACCTCCTTTGCGCTTGGAATAGGAGGGTGAAAGAGTAAACTACACTGATTATTTATGTATTTATTAATATCAATATTGCAATTTTTGAAGGATTCACCTTTTTTATTCATTACACTTGTCATATACTGTAGCATACATATATTTCTCTTTTATATTTTATATTTTTATATTTTCTATATACATTGGTTATAAATATTGTAATATAACATATTTTAATGTTATTGTTATAATTGTTTAATGTCTTGTGAGCACCTTAAGTAACTAACGAATAAAGTATTTGTGATTCTGAGTTTTTTCAGTGTAAAGACGGAATATGGCTGCATGTGGCAGACAGTTGAATGTGATGCTGACAGACAACATTATCATCCTTTGGGACATTAGTGTATACTGTTCATGCGTGCTAGTGATCCATGAGTCTGATGGCGCCTGCAGCAAAAAGAATTCATGTGATAAAATCTTTTGTGAAACAATCACTCCTCCTGTGCTAGTAGGCCTTTCTATTCTTAACTGATACTCCACTGGCTTACGTTAATGAAGTAGATGTCCTATCATTGAGGGTTTAAAAGGCAGGAGGCTGCCCAGCTGGTCACTTCAGTGCTGAACTGTTGCTTCTCAAGCTGCTGCAGAAAGAAGAACGACTCACTGCAAACACTGACAAGATGGCAACGAGTGAGTATTACATTTCATACAGGAGCTCAGGCTGAAATATCATTTACACACAAAAACAATGGAGCATTTTGTTTCTTAACCCTTTGAACTCTGCAATAGAAATGGTCCGTCAGTGCCTACATTGGTATTTTTTCTTATTGTTTCTTTGAATATCTTGAAATGATTCATGTCATGTTATATTTATTTTAGATTTGCAATTTTTTTACATTCTCCACTCACTCCAAGAATGAACGCTCTAGCTATTATAGTTTTTATTTTAGATTTATTTAAATTAATTTATTATAATTGATGAATGCCACATTGATGTCTACAGGGATTTTTGTTTTATCATTTTGATCAGAGTTTATACGTGAAAATGTTACTTATCTTTTATATCTTTTAGAGACGAAAGTATGGAAGCTAAAGTGTGTTAACAGAGTCTTCACAAGTTAACCAAAGTTAAAATAGATAAGATTGTATTTCAATCCTTTTTATTTTATTAACTCAAAGCAATAAAAGCATTACATTTTCATTTATCCTTTCTATAACATGCTAATTAATACATTTTTTAAATAGCGGTTAATTTTACAGTTGTATGCAAAGTTTGGATAAATAAAAATGTTTGATGATTTTTTTAAATTGAAAAGTTGTAAAAACATCCTCTTGAGGGTAGGGAACACAAAGCACAATATCTTCACATGCATGGTTATGTTTTCTATCATAAATTGAACAAACAAATTGTTCTACTGTCTCAGATTCTTTTTAAAAGATCCCCGACCTTATTCAACTCCTTGGGTCTGAGCTATGTCAGCAGTTGTCATTAGGAAATGTCAGCTGGTGCCAGTTTTCAAAACTTTACAAATACTAGACACTACTATTTTAATATTATATTCAATAAAAATGCTGGCATATTACAATATACAGGGATGTTAATGTCATTTATCATCATGGCTCAACTTAAAACACTGTCGCGTTTTGTTGTTTTAAAGTTTAGATTAAGGTTTCAATGTGAAAAACATGAATCTATGGCGTCTTGTAAGTTGTATTAATGACAGATGAAGATAAGATAAGATGTACCTTTATTGATCCCTGTAGGAGAAATTCAAGTCAGTCACAGCAGCGTAGGGGAATGTAGTGCAGATAGTATAGAAGTGTACAAGTACAATAAGAGTCACTAAAATAAGAATATTAACAAAATATAATAGAAATATAAGACTATAAATGAAAATATATACACTATGCAATATGCAATATGCAGTAAGACGGTGTGCAAAATATTTGAGCAGTTATTGAAAAACTAATCTAAACTGTACATATGCAAACTTAAAAGATTAAAAATTAAAGATAAATAGTTTGTGCAAGTTCGAATGAATTCATTGTAATTCTGTTTGTGTGATTCTATTGCATTTGTGTTTTGTAGGAATTAAGAACGTGGACTTCCACTGCCAGTCTAACAACACTGCCCATCACACCGATGAAATTACAACAAAGCAGCTGATTGTGAGGCGGGGCCAGTCCTTCGTCCTGACCCTGGAACTGACGCGACCTTTCAATGCCTATGACCCACTTACCCTTACTGTGGAAACAGGTAGATTATCATACACCGTTATATATACTAGTTTGGAACTATTTTAAAGGTTATGATTTCTTTTCTACGTTGCTATTCGGTCATTATGTCACACTGAGAGTTTCAAATTTTAGGAAAACATTTTGTTTAAGTTGCCAAAAGAAAAAACAACTTGAGGTTTCAACCTGTTAATAAAGTTTTTCCTTGCCACTGTCACCAAGTGCTTGCTCATGGTGGGACTGTCCATAAATAATTTTCTAGACTAGTGGTTCCCAACCTAGGTCTCGGGACACCCACTAGGGGTCATCAAGGCTTAATTTTTTCTTTTTTAAATAACTATATCTCAGCCTACATCTACATCTCAGAATTTCTTTTGGTATTTCATTTCTGTGAAGTACACAGTTTTAAAGTTTAGTTAATTATTTAAGATCTAAACTTTGAAGACCTGAACACAAGTTATATTCACAGAGCTTTCACAATCTGATAAACAGACTCATCCTGCATTAGAAAAGTTCAAACAGCCAAAGAGTTAATAGAACAATGAGAAGAACCCACTGAATTTGTCTAAAAATAAGCCTCTAAAGTATGCATGATTGCTAAAATATAACAGACATTTTATAAAAAGTTCCTAAAATATCAGTAAAACACATCTCTGATAAATATTCACAGGAAATAATCTTCTTTATGAAATATTATATATTAATATAGTCTTAGTCTAGGGTCGTCAGTTTACTCATTGAAGGAAAAAGGTTGGGAAGCACTGGTCTAGACCTGCTCTATTTGAAATATTTCCTGAGATAACCTTTGTCATAAGTGAGTGAGTGTTTTTGGGCTGCAATAACAATACTGTATATTTGCGATATTGTCCTTAATATTTCATTGACAAGACTCAGTGAATACTGTTCATGCGTGCTAGTGATCCATGAGTCTGATGGTGTCTGCAGCAAAAAGAATTCATGTGATATAATCTTTTGTGAAACAATCACTCTTAAAATATCAGATAACGATAACCTCCTCCTGCTAGTAGGCCTTTCTATTCTTAACTGATACTCCACTGGCTTACGTAATGAAGTAGATGTCCTATCATTGAGGGTTTAAAAGGCAGGAGGCTGCCCAGCTGGTCACTTGAGTGCTGAACTGTTGCTTCTTCAAGCTGCTGCAGAAAGAACGACGAAGACAAATGACAAAGATAAAGAAAGTAAACAGAAACACTTATCCCCCTCCCCTCTAACCCCACCCACCTTCTATGTCAGGTCCTTCTCCATCAGAAACACGTGGGACCAGATCTGAGTTTGGTAACCCATCTCCCATGTATACCAGTGATGTGAAGGCAATATGGAAGTACAAAATTGACCAGCACGCCAACCTGCAGAGGGGCATTGTGACCCTGTGCGTGACCCCGCCAGTCGACGCTCCTGTGGGGAAATACTCACTGTCTGCAACAGTCGACCGTGAATCAAAAACTCTGGGAACTCTAGTGGTGCTCTTCAACCCCTGGTGCTCAGGTAGGGAGCGTTACTGCAGCACTGACTCAAAAAGCATTTCTTCATGACACTTCCACTGAAACCTGACCCTACCAGTCTTGCTTTACTACCACAGGTCTCATCATTCATTTCCATACGTTGTTTGTCAAAACCACAGGGAGTCACTGGGGAGAGGCTAAATAGTTGCATGTGGCTCTGGAGCCGCAGGTTGCCTACAACTGGCTGCACATTGTCATAAGATATCTCACTTCAGATGTTGTTCAAGTGACAAAAAGCTGCTCGATGGAAAGACCTCTTGAAGGAGGTTCCATTAGCGTGCTTCCTGTACTGGTTTACAAATTGAAGCATTGTATGTGTTTGTTTGCAGATGATTGGGTGTATCTTCCTGATGAGAGGGAAAGACAAGAATATGTGATGAACGAAGATGGATATATTTGGACAGGAACGTCATATGTCTTCCGCCCTACCCCCTGGATATTTGGACAGGTGACCCATCTGATGGATGCTCTTTAATTAACTTTACATTATCAATGTCTTGTGTTTGATGTTAGTTGTTTGTTTTCAGAAATGAATGCTGTCATCACATAAAAAACTGAAGCATTTGTCATTTCTTCAAATACCTAAAAACAACCTAGTATGTTTAAGATTTACCTCTGTCTAGATTGTGAATCTCAGGAACAACAGCATAAGTAGCGTGATACTGCATTCAATACTGGCAAAATGAGTAGAACAAGAAATCCATAATTCTGACATGGCAGTGCTGCTAGCGTTTTAGTCACAACATAACGGAAATAAAACTTAAATTTTATGTTACCTCGTCCATGAACATGATTTCTGCCTGAATCATGTCAGGTAGATTTTCATCATGTCCTGAGATAACTGGTTTGGCATTATACAAATAAAACTGAAGTGCAATCGGCAATGGTGGCTGTTTAACAATGACAGCAACTCCCATGACCCCATGCTACTTCACAAAGTTATCAACATAAATAAAACTATGTCTTTTGTTATTGTTTTGATGTGAAAGACACCTAGCAGCATTACAAAATTACATATTGTGAAACCAGACAGACTCTCAAGCATAGTAAAAATAACTGAATTGATTAAATTAGTGTTCATATTCGATCTTATACACATCGAATATACATAACTGTTAGTGGTGGAGGTTTTGCAACTATTTTGCCAGTAGTTTATTGACTTTTTGTGGGAGATTTCATCAGAAATGTCCCACTTTACATTATGAATGTCCCACAAAGTGTCCCACTATTACAACTTTGATTGTTGAACGTTGATAAATGTTTTTTTCTGATTTGGTTGCTCATAACTAGTCTAAACAATACAACGTGAACATGAAGTTTGCACCTCAAAAGAACTAGACACGAGAGACCAAATAGATTGCTAAAAGTCAACCTAACAGTAATCATTGTTTTCTTTCTAACCATGACTGTTATCATTTCCTAACCAAGTCATTTTTGTGCCCGAACCTAACCATACCATAACCATATCAGTGGCAGATTATATAACAGTTGAAGGCACAAATTCATCCTGGGATAAGAAAATGCTCATGTGTATTTTAGAAGGCAATGTGAAAAAAATATTTTGTCATTTAGTTTAAAGGATGTGTTGCTTAGGGGTAACAAGTTATTGGTACTGTCCAAAATGGCATGTGTTTACTATTATGACTCTTACCTGTCTGGAACAAAGGACTTTTTTGATATAGTTATAGAGACACAATGTCACACAGAGGAAGGAGGTCAGGATGGATGGAATTTAACTCATTTGACTTTTTTACATTTCCAAAATAGACATTTTAAGGCCTCCGCACACCAACCGGACGGCCGACCGTCGGCAGAAAAGCAGTCAGACTGATCAGTCGGCTCCCGTCTCCTAGAGTCGGTCAAAAAATGCCTCCGAACACACCAAACCAACGCCAACTGGAGCATACGTTCTGCCCGTGCGCGAGGCATAATACATCCACATAACAGCAGGCGGCGCTAATCTGTGTTGTTGCCCAACAAAAATGGAAATGACGGATCACTCTAGACCTAGTAAACACAGAGCACGCTGTCGTCAGTCATTGTTTTCATCACAGAGTGTTGATAGTAGTAAACAAGGATCGTTATTGTCATTACTCGCTGAACGGAAAATACGATGGCTCTAATAATAACAAAGATATTGACGTTGGCATAGTATGTTTATCATCATCACTTCCAGTTTTCTCGTGCACTCACTGATTCGCTAGTCAAAGGCAAGCACTCCACCAATCAGATTGGTCATTGAGGCCAACGGCCAGTGGCCGATTCTACATGTCGAATAATAATCGATAATCGGGTTGGTGTGTGGAAGCCTTAAAACCTAGAATGATTGAACCCAAATTTGCCCCCACATGGACATATATTTACAGGCAAGTATGTAAACACACTTGCAAGTTTACACATCAGTAAAAAGCAAATACATCATGAGCCTTACACTCATACTGATGGGGCAACCATGGATAAGTTGGTACTTAAGTCAACTGGTAGTTTTTTTTTTGTTTTTTTTTTAAATGTATGTCTCCCTACCTAGTTTGAGGAGGACATGGTGGACATTTGTCTCAAGATTTTGGATGTCAACCCAAAACACTTAAGGGACCCAGCTAAGGACGTCTCTGCTCGCTGTAACCCCATCTATGTTAGCCGTGTGGTCAGCGCCATGGTAGGACCACACTTCTTTTAAGACAATTCTAAGTATGACTGAAAGCTGTGAGTACTTTTCAGCTGCAGTATTATTACTTCAATTCCCATTATGTAGCAATTACTCATCTGGAATCAATATACAGGGCACAGATGCTTATTCAAATGGCAGAGCATTACATCTAGCGCTTATCTAATCTTCAGATCAACTCCAACGATGATCGAGGCGTGTTAGAGGGACGCTGGAGTGAACCCTATAGTGATGGAATAGCCCCCAGCCACTGGAACGGCAGCGCTAAGATCCTCCGGATCTGGTATGGCAGTTACTGCAAAGGAGTCAAGTATGGACAGTGCTGGGTGTTTGCTGGTGTAATGTGCACAGGTACTGTATGTGCTCCCAAATTTACCATGTTGGCATCAAATATTAGCAGGACTAAGACACTGTTGGCTTTATCATTGCCCTGTATGCATTAATATTTGTATCTGAGCATGTTTAATTGTGTTTATGATTCCAGTGATGCGGTTCCTGGGTATCCCATGTCGCGTTGTCACAAACTTCCAGTCAGCTCATGACACAAACAACAGCCTCACGATTGATGAGTTTTATGATGAACACGGACTAACAACCAAGACAGGCGGGGACTCTGTCTGGTAAAAACAACAATATTTTTATTGTTCTAAAAGCATTGCTCTGATTAAGACAGCTAGGAAGAATAATTAGAATAAATTGGAAACTTGAGATTAGTCAACTTTATACTGAAAAAACCTTTTTGCTTTTTTGGTATTCAACAGTGGTTCTAGAAACATTCAGAAAACAAAGTGTCTCCTAACTATAGCAAAATTCTCTGATCATCAACATTACAAAAAACCAACAAGAAGTTCTACAGAGCCAACACCCCAATTACCTCAGGAACCACCCCAAACAACCAATGAACTATTTCTAACACTTTGTCAACCATCTCAACCACCCTCGCAATCACCAAACAACACCCTAACCACTTTGCAACTAATAACAGCACCTTAACAATTATCAGGAACATTAAAAGAAAACACCTAGTAACACCCTAGCAGTCAATCAGACGCCCAGAGGACTGGGAGACTGAGAAATGTATCTGTGTAATGCAGGAACTTCCATGTGTGGGTGGAGGGATGGATGAAACGACCAGACCTCATGAAAGGAGACAGCTATGACGGTTGGCAAGTCTTGGATCCCACTCCACAGGAAAAGAGCGAAGGTTTTTTTTTTAGAAATAAACACACTCCGACAGATTCACAAATGAATACCTACAATACTAATAACACCTTTTTACTGAAACTTGGACAAGATTCAACCCTTGGTTCAGTCTTGTAAAAAGTTTGTGTAAGTCAACATAAAAATACTTTTTCTTGCCCCAGGGGTATTCTGCTGTGGTCCAGCCCCAGTCAAAGCCATCTGCCAGGGCGAGGCCAACCTGAAGTATGACGTGCCATTTGTCTTTGCAGAGGTCAATGCTGACATTGTCCGGTGGATGGTCAGTGCCTTAACATCAACACAATGTTATTATGACATGAATCTACATTTGAAATTCCAGTTCCCAGTAATCATTTTTGATTGGAAACTTATTGCTGCCATGCCAGAAAATCCATCGGATCAGTATAGTGTGAAATGTTTGTTATTACAAGATGTTTCACGTTATTACAACATACAAACTCATCATGTTAAAACAAGAAACTTTTCTTGTTACAACAATACGTAATGTAATAACGTGAAATGGTCCATGTTATAACTTAAGTTGTTGTAACATGAAAGGTTACGTTATTATAGCATACAAACTTACAACCACTTTATAAGAATTAACTTTTCTTGTGGGATAGGAATTAATAATTATTACGTATATAAACATCGGTATACTAATGAAGATTTTTATTTTTAGATTTATCTTAAGTCATCTTGCAGAAAATAATGCCAAAATAATTTTTGTTTGTTATTTTTCTGTTCTCAGATGGGTAGTAATGGTAAAAAGAGGAAAATGCATTCAGACACCAGGAGTGTAGGGCAGTACATCTCCACCAAGGCTGTTGGCTACACTAACGCAAGAAATGATATCACAGACAGCTACAAACCCAAAGAAGGTAAAGACTGCATCCTTAAAGCAATACGTCACCCAATTTCTGTCTTTTGAATATGAAATAGTTGAGTTTGTTGTTAGCTCCTCATAAAAAGACAGCAACTGAGTCATCTTAGACAAGGACAAACAAGGAGAGACAGATTCATGTGAACTACACATGGGCCTTTGAGCTCCCACTAACTTGCTAACTGGGCAGCAGCTAAAACAGATAGTATATTTAACAGGACACCAGTAAAATATTGCTGTGACGTTTTTATTTTCTGCAACCGACCACCAAATGAAAAGTGAGTCAACTGAGATTCTTTTCAGCGACTAACCATTAAGTCGACTATTAGGGGGCAGCCCTACTTCATTGTGCCTTGACTCAAGTGAATGGTGGGTATTTTCCAAACAGGCAGTGCGAATGAGAGGGCAGTCTTCAGACGTGCTCTAAACAGAGTGAACTCTGGAGATGGTCAAGGGGATGAGAGCAGAGAGGAGCCACTGAAGGTGAAGATGAAATTCAAACAGGTAAAATCAGATGTTTTATGAAATTTGCAACTTCATAATGAAAGGTGGGAACGTGCAAATTCCATGATATGATAAACATCTGTGGATTGAAGTTATTCCTGTAGATAAGTAATTCCTATCCAAACAGGCTTTTCAAGTCAGAAAGAAGCATGGCCTGATATCAATTTATTGCCTTTATTGGATAGTGACATCTGAAGATAGACAGGAAAGGGGGGCAGAGAGAGAGGGGATGACACACAGCAAAGGGCAGCAGATCGGATTCTAACCCGGGCCGCTGCAGCAACTCCATACACGGGTTGCCAGCTCTACCGACTGAGCTAACCGGGCGCCCAAATTTACAATTGTTAGCATATTAACATTCTCTAATTAGCACTCAACACAAATTAAAGACTTTTTTAAGGTATTTGGTCAGAAAGAAAAAAGAATTCCCTCATTATGGTGCTACATAAGAAGTCAGTGGATTACCAACATTTACGTCCTACATTGTCTGGAAAACATGAATGTCTGTACTACTCTTCATGACAAAGTATCGTAAACAACATTTTTTTGGTAGTAACATAAGCCAGGAGTCATGTCAATGCTAGTATTGAACATTTTTTAACCATACTATGCCTTGGGTAACCTAATCTGGGAAGTCACTGGAAACTGTTTGGAAAAGGGGTGGAACTTTAAAAAAAATACTTGATGGATAGATTGGATGAACTTCAACCAATCAGATCACCGAACCTTTTTATGAAGTATAAGAACTATAGCCAGTCAGGCTTCCATCTTTTCTGTAGAGAAAGCCTTCATTGTCATTGTTTGTGCTTCATTCAATGAAGGAAAATACTCTGATATAACTGATGCTAGCATCTACGCTAACCTCTATGTGGCAAACCCAGTAGCTGCCAGTACTTGTGAACTGTAATCGAAACCACATAGTTTAGCAACAGAAGGCAAGATTTTCCAAGTTAAGCTTTGGTCAGAAGTCATTCTAAAAATTGGTAGAGATAAGAACAGGAGATACATAAATAACAATTTTCAACTTAACAACAGAAAGGTTTCAACAAGATACTTTATTCAAAAAACTAAACGAACAATTGGGGCAGTAAGGAAAGGCTGTCCAAAATTGCTTATAGTTTTATTTTTAAAAGAAAAACATCACCAACCTTTTTCTTTGGTTTCTACACCAGGAGCACAAGATGCAGAGTGGTGAGGACATTCACCTGAAGCTGAAGCTGAGCAACAAAGATAGTACCTATCGGATAATGTCAATCCGTGTCAATGCCCAGGCCATGAATTACAATGGCACACCAGTACACAACATGTATAGCACCGTCCAAGAGAAGATGCTACAGTCTGGACAAGGTCTGCAATTATTCTGTTAAACTTTGTCTCAATATCATGTTCAATTACAAACCATTTTTGTGTTTTGACGACATTTTGTCACCATCCAATTAAAAAACATTCTAATATTGGTGGTATTTCGATGCTATAAAAAGTTGCTGCATTGTTTGAATTCAGACTTACAGGACCCATTTAGCAAACTTCACCTTGAATTCAAAAACAGAATATAAAACTGAATCCAAATCTTTCCTGTTTCTCGCCACACAATATGCATGGTGATGTGCAGTACATTTTACTTTTTGGCCACCTTGCGCCCCACAGATGAGATACTTCCCATTCAGATCCCATTCTCAGTCTACGGTAAAGACATGTGGGGCTGTGACAGTGTGAAGGTTTCAGCCGTGGCCACCGACAGTAAGCAGGACGATGACATCTATGAGACGGAGATTGACATCGTCCTGGAGTGCCCTCCCATCACTATAGAGGTCAGTGACATCTTCTGATGTTTATTACATAGAGCTGCAACGAAGTGATCGATTGAGCGGCCTGAAAAGAAGACACCGACCATGTATCATGTGCACAGTGTCATCTGCAAAGATAGTAACAGCACAAAAACAGGTTCTGTCAGTCCATATTACTATGCCGCTACTGGTCAGTGAAGGCTAGTACATAGTCTATAGCCATTCTAGCAGCTCTGTGAGGCTGTACTTTGACATAGTGTTGATTTTAGCTAAATGCTAATGTCAGGATGCTAGCAGGCTGTTAGTCTCTTAGTCAACTCACTTTTAATTAGTTGGATAACTGCAGAAAAACAAACGCTAACCTCCGTTCATGTCAACAGGACAAAAGTATTGACAAACTAACGGCATCTTTCACAGCTTACGCCTGGATGCTGAATGACGTTCACTTCCAAGATGCTGTGGCTTAGTAAAGGTGTGTGTATACACCTGTGTGTGCCTGTAAAGTGAATTAATGGTGTGCTCTGTATGTGTGTGTTTCAGATTTTGGGTGAGGCCCGTCTGTACCGGGAAATGAATATGGTGGTGAAATTTAAAAACCCACTCAACGAGACCCTGAGAAACTGCTCCCTGACTATCAGCGGATCAGGTCTTTTCAAAGATGACTGTGTAAAAAGGTTAGTTTCAGTTTACCAGGTTGAAATCTACAATCCATGAGCAATCTAGTTATTCTTTATGGAAGGCTTTATTTAGGCAAGGTAATAAATGCCAGTTAGGCTACTTGTTCCACATTTGAATTTGTCTTTGTCAATTTTAGACTCTGAAATGGTTGCTTCCTTTTAAAAGTGATTGGCTGAATTAAGAAACTAATAATGTTAGCAAGTGCGATGTAAACAGTCAAATTGACATAGCTGATTTAGCTGCTAAGACTAACTGGCGTAGAACTTTCCTATGAACAATAAAAAAAATAAAAGTTAAATGGTGGACAAAATGTGTAAAACGCAAGTCAAAAGTTCAGAATTTAACTGTGTATCCTGTTTCTGTGTGTTATCAGTACGCTTACAGAGTTGGAGCCAAAAGACACAATGCAGATGGCTATCTCAACGTTCCCCTACAAAGCCGGACAGAAGACTGTGGTGGCAGACTTCGACTGCAGCGCCTTCAGGGACATAACGGGCATCTGCCTTGTTGATGTCAAAGTCTGAAGCTCTGCTTAAAGTCACAACTTCCTGCATGCCTTGTGTTTGTAGTCTCTGATTAAGGCTATATAATATTCATTATATGACTTATTTGTGCCGTGCTATAAGGGTTTTTTTCCACATATATACAAATGTGTTGTTTGTTCTGAGTGATTAGTTGCAGTTAGTTGATTAGTTGCAGCAATTGTCATAATTAATCATTTATGCATCAATCAAAAATGTCACATATCTCTTTGTTCAAGCTTATCAAATATAAGTAATAATAGCATTATTCACTATTTTGTGACATTTTATAGACAGCAGGAGTTACAAGGGACTTCATAATTTCTTCATGTGTGACACTTTTAATTTAGATGTAATGATTTTGATGAACTGTGATTATTATTACACATTTAAAAACTATTTTGTATTTGTTTAGCAGTTGTAGGTCACATTAATTCTTGTATTGATTTACAAGGTCAAAACCAGACCATGCGATGCTGATAACAAATGTCTAAAGTGGGATCGATAGTGCATATTTGCCATATGAATATATCAGTAAAATCAGGATTGTAATTGTAGAAGTGATCAATCTGAGAATCTGTACTGAGTTGTTTGGTGGTGGATTTCACATATGGTTTAATAAAAGTCTGTTTTCAACCAAGTACTGCCTCTATATACGTCTTGACTAAACAGGTTGTGGCTATTATGTTTAACAGCAAATTACCTCCATATTTATTGTAAAAACAAACAAAAAGAAGTCAAATCAAGTCAAAGTAAAAACAACAGCTCACAAATATATGGTTTAACTTTTAAAAAAGGCTCTTCCATTTGCTAAAACAGCTGGTAACTGTAGTTTTTAAATCAAACGTTACTCAAACAGGAGGAAATTTGTTGGGTATTATTTTTAGCAGTGGATGAATAAATATTTGGTGCTCTAGTGAGTATTTGCCAGGTCATCAGGTCTAATTGATAACATGAACCCTCTACTGCACAAACTATGTTTTTTCCATTTCATTCTTTTAAGATTGGGGCTCTCTGATAATGTATCTGTCACCCGTACCCCTCCCAACGTTATGCTTTAAGGGTAGTGAAACACTATAAATATCTGATAGTTTCAGAACATTTATTTTAAAAAAGGTGCCATATGTAAGAATTTGAAGTACTTTACATATCATTTTCATGTATTAATCACTTTTTATTGCCAACTTGTGAACAGGGTTGTAACTTTGATTAGACTTTCTTGGTTGCCTGTGGATTTATACGGGTCGGATTGTCTGGGATAATCCAAAGGATTTCACGTTTTCTGAGTGTCGACATGGATTCTCCTACATTTACAAATGCATGTGAAATATTTGGTAATAGTTTTAGCTGGCTAATAGCTTGCATACACTCAAAAACAGTTCCTGGAACCGATAAGTCATATTAAACAATTTGGACAATTTGATCAGCTGTTATATAAGTTAAAATGTTAGTAGATACATTTATTGTTGGTTTAGTCTTTGATTATAATATATATATATATATATATATATATATATATATATATATATATATATATATATAT
>JAGRRF010012759.1:2604173-2625294 GCA_019097615.1 Morone chrysops
AAATAGATTTCAAGTCACTGAATTGTTTCGGATCGAATCGTTCTAAATGAACCAATATCGTCCTTGAATCGTATCGGCAACCACGAATCGTGATATGAATCGAATCAATGGTTAAAACGAATCGTTACATGCCTAATATTTATTATTAAACAAGTTTATTATTTTGCACATATTATTATATTGTTTGTATTATCATTCTTTAAATAATTGTGCAATTCTTTGGACATGAGTTATTTTCTCGTGGGGATGGGGCGCTATCAGTAAAGCTCACCTAGGGCACCAAATGGTGTAGGACCGCCCCTGATTACAGTTAAGTTAGGTTGCAGTTTCACATATAGTTTAGTTTCTTTAGTTAAGTTAAGTTTTTTAAGTTGACTCTTAAGAAATTTTCAACTGGACTGAAGATGTAGAGTTGAATGTTGTAGTCAGTTCGTCCTCAAGTCTTTTCTTTTGTAACATTAGCTAACAGTCGGGTGGAGTATTCAGAGATTTGATATGATGATACCACTTCTCTGTAATTACACTGTGGTTTAAATTCTGACTATTTTAATATCTGACTGCTCAGCAAAAGAGACTTATCATAGAAAGTCTACAGTAATAAATATATGAAATATCTGGAACCTCTTTTTTATTTATATTTTGCTATCAGTTTAATTTGGACATATTTCAAGCAATGTATTTAGTCATGACATTTGTGATGATTTTGAAAGATTTAAGCAAACAAACTTTTTTTCCACTGTACATACATTTTAATCAATCAATAACTAATACATGTAACAAGCACATAAAATTAAATCTTAAAAAAGTTTACTTCATATAAGTAACAGCTGTGATGAGTACTAACTGAAGTTTCAGTGCCAAGTGTGAAAATAAAACTTACCAACTGGTGTGCAGGCTTCCCAAAAGTCTTCCAAACAGCGTCTTTGTGTTCACACAACAGTGGAAACCAGAATGTCTTCCTCAGCTATGAAACAAGCTTGTAGAGGGAGTCTAATTTATACAGAAAGCTCAGCAGGAGAGAGGATGTGCTAACTTTCAGTAATAGATTACTCTTAATCAACCAGACAAAGACTTCGGTTCAAACTGACTGAAGATACTGAAAGAAACGTACGTACGTAGCGATATCTGCGGAAATGAAAATAGTGTGGTTAACATCGATAAGAACCGTTAGATAACATTTAGACCTGTTCGATATCTGTAGTCTTTTATTCAGGTATGAAGCCATCAACCATTGAAACGAGTCAGCTAGAACATCATGTAGCTAACATTACTTTAAAAAGCTAACTTAATCATCGTTTGTAGCAACTACAAATAATATTAATAACTTAATAACCTGCCTCATCGTACTGATGAGTTAGCCTCAGATCTCTTGAAATTATTCAACATAGAAACGAACTACTGCTAAATCACAATTCAGCTAGTTGAACTGCCATTGAGTGTACGGTAGCCAGTAATAACGACTGGAATTTAGAAATTGAGCCAGCGAAATAATGGGTGAGGCTCAGGTGGCAATGACTGAGAGATCTCCCTTTCAACACATGCATAGTTAGCTATTAGTATCTGTAATCCTGGTCACAGCCATTGCTTTTAATAACATAGGTAATAGCTCTAGGCCATTTGTTTCTGCCCCGTTTTGGTTTTTTTGAGTCGATGTAAAATATTTAGTCGTTGTGTGACTTGATTGGATTATGCACACACATTTTTTTTAATTTATCTCAAATGTAGTTCACAAAGTTGTTAAATTCCATATTAGTGAGCACTGCTCCTTTGCCCAGACAGGTTTGTTATATCTAGATGCAGATTAAACAGCATGAAACTGACACAGATGTGCCTGGTCACAACAATAGGCCACTTTAAAATGTGCTGTGTTTTATCTTGAAAAAAGACATTAGAAGATACTCACATACACTTTGCATAAAGCGAACTGTGAAATTAAAATAGTGTGGTTAACCTGACAAAGAAGAACCATGAACTGACAGTTAGATAGGAGAGGAGAAGTCTGTATGTACAAAGAGGAATAATCTACAACTAAAGTTTGAACAATTAACTTCACCTCTTTAGACTTTTAGCTTTTTGTATGAAGCCATCAAGTGTTTTAAAACTTGTAAAAAAACAAAAGGCAAAATCACTGATTAGTCTGGAAATGAAAAGCTGCTTTTGTCTACTTCTGTCTGAAATGACAATAGCATTTATCTCAAAGCTAAATACAACCTCACAGAGCTGCTAGACTTCCATTACTCAAAGTTGATACTTGATTTGTGCTTTCATCACTTCCCCCTGGTCTTATGCAATGGAGTCCTGTCCAGGGTTCCCAGCAAATCCCTAAACAGGCTCTAGTATGTGCAGAGTCCATCAACCCCACCCCCATCCACCTCCACTGGCTCCCAGTCAACTCCCACATTTCATGCAAAATCCTCTCCTGTAAATAGGGGAACCAGATCTCAACACACCAAATGTGGGCCAAAGAGTATGTTTGTGTGGGACATGTTACCCATTCTGAGAGGCAGTATACATATATATACATAAATAAACATATCTTTTCTGCCCTTTAACATCACATACCAATAGACTGTTCAGGTTCAGCCTTTAACATGTCTCGTCTTCAACAGTTATAAGTAGTTTCGCTCTCTTTGCTGAAGCTGTATTTCCCTTTTTTGTGGTATTTTCCATCATATTACGCCAAAATCTGCAAAGCTTGTGAATTTGTGGTCACGTTGGGCAACTTTCCCCTGTTCGGCATAATGTAGCAAACATAGTGAGAGGTTAACCTGCACTCAACCCACGTGCAACAGACGTCTGTACTCCGGTTAATATGCAGTACATTAAAAGGCCCTATATAAATGTAAGTTAAGAGGCTCATGGCAGCTCACATGGTAGAGTGCGCGCCCCATGTAGCCGGAGTCCTTACTGCAGTGGCTCGGGTTTGATTCTGACCTGCGGCCCTTTGTTGTTGCCTCACCACCCTTTCCTGTCTATCTTCAGCTGTCCTATTAACAAAAACGCCCAAAAAATATCAGAAAAATAAATAAATAAATAAATTCAAGTTACTATCATTAATATTAAGCTAATTTTTAATGAAACTGAAAGTGTTCTTTTTCATTATGATGCAATCAGAAGTTTAATATCACCCAAATCATTTACTTTCTCTCTACAGTACTTTTAATATTAATGCAGTGAAGAAAATGATGTAAAAACAGATTTGCACTACAGCTAAATTTGTCAGAAATTAGAATAAAACAAAAACAATTAAACACCTGCTGAGATTCCTTAAAGTTACAGAAATAATTCACATAGCTGAGTCCTTACTGGAAGGAAAATTAAGCTTCAGAGCTTGATATGCTTTTGATACCGGACACTGTTCTCTTTAACACTGACTTTAAGGCACGGACATCGCTGTCAGTTCATGTTGGTGTCCTCCTAAAACAGATCCAACGTGAGCAGCAGTTTGTGTTGTGAATGCAGCTTCAGTTTTAACAGCTGTAAAAGCGACGTTTGAGTGACTTGATTGGATAAAACAAATGTGATCGGTGGCTGGGTGGACTACAGTTGTTGTGATTGGTCCGTCCGCTCCTCCTGATTGGTCAGTTCCAGACACTGTATCACTCCACGTTCTCCATGTTGTCCTCGTGCTGCAAGTTATACAACAACCGCCGTACGGGAGTTGTGGGTCAAACGTGGCCGCCACAGATGAAGTGAATGGTGGAAGCAGCTGATTGGTCAGTTGATCAGTTTGGGGGAGGGGTGTCACCCTCCAGGGCGTCGGAGATCATCAGGCAGAGCTGAGAGAATGACGGACGTTCCTCCGGTCTCTGAAATAATGAACGCAGAAAGTTCTGATTATTTCAAGCTGTCCCTGAATGTGACTTACCAGAGGGTGATTATATGTCAGTGTTGTGTTCACAGCTTGTTTCACTGCCCCTAAGTGGCCACAAATAGCAGTTATTGATTGGTGCTGCATGTAAATCAAGCATGTCAGGACCATTTGCACTAAATCAATACAAAATACAGCTCATAACTGGACATAAGAAGACCTAAAAAGGTCAAATAAAACACTGAAACAGGTTGTTTCTCACGGTTCTCACCTCGCACCAACAGAGCTGCATGGTGTCGTAGATGGAGGGCGTGGCCAGTTTAGGCCTGTAGAGACGGTGACCCTTGGTTACCAAGGTAACCACCTCGTGGTTCTGGCTCTGTTCGAATGGCATACGACCCTCTGTGAAAACCTCCCACATCAACACACCTGGAGACACACAAACGACACAAGACCCGAGAGCTTCACTGTTAGAACTCTCAATGTTAGTTCGTAGTTAATAAATGTTAAAATATATAAAAATAAAGGAACAACACCCTGTTCCTCCAGAGAAGAGGCTGATAGAAATGTGATATTATTGATAGTAAGAGGGTGCCTACCGTAGGACCAGACGTCTGACTTGCTGCTGTATTTGCAGAAGTTGAAGACTTCAGGAGGCGACCACTTCACAGGAAACTTAGCACCTGATGAGCTGGTGTACTGGTCGTCTAACACGTACCTGCAAAACACACGTCAACATTTAAATGTGACATTAGCATAATTTCCATCCAAATGTTATTGCACATTGTAACCGCGTTTCTAGTAAATGAGCAGGAGAAAATGCGAATGAATTCTTGTTTCCATCCACTACTGTTATGTGAAGATCAGGAGTTGGTTCATGAGATGAGCATTAGGCGGGGACACAACAAGATGTCATAAAAGAGTGCTAGTCGAATCTCTAATGGTGAAGCTATACAAAACAAGACTGTTTCATGAATAAATGTTCAGATCAGATCTGTAGAGCAATCACGGACATATTATAGAGCCACTAGAGCAATGAGGAGACAGCTGATCACACATGCGAGTTAAATGTTCGCTATGGCCGAACTTATTTGGTAAAAGGTGTTTCCAACTCCCACTGAGAGCATTAACTCAAGTGAGCACGAAACCATATTTGCACAACTTAGGGTTTTTTTAGCGAATATTGGAGTTTACATCAAACTTTCAGGTTCAAATGTGATACTTCAGTTCAGATCAGTCCAATTGTTTATTGATTCTCTTCTATATGGAAAAACATGTTATTATAACAGGATATTTACCCTCAGTAATGGATGTGCTGCTCAGTATCTTCAGTTTTAGCATTTCTGTTATTTGAGCTCTTGTTGCTTAGAAAGATGCTTCAACATATAGCTGCTATCTCTACTTTTACTTGGAAGGATCATTTTACCACTGTCGCTGTTTTAAAAATATCACTGGTGTTGTTAGGGTTGATTAAATTCGTACCTGGCCATGCCGAAGTCGGACACCTTCACCACCAGTGAGTCATTCACCAGACAGTTTCTGGCAGCCTGCAAGGAGGGAAACGTGAATGAAGGGAAACAAAGACAAATATCAGCATCTGTGTGTTGGAATATCTCAAAAACTACTGGATGCATTGCTATGAACTTTGGTTCAGACATTCATGGTTTAGAGACAATGACTCATAGAGACTTTGGTGAGGTACAGTCTTATGTTTGATCATACAGGCTTCTACTACAGGTGACCACACTATTTCCATTTAAGTTATGCAAAGTGTCTCTGAGTGTCTTCAGTTTAAACTGAACTGAGGAACAGTGTTAAGGTTAATTAAGAGTAATCTATTACAGAAAGTTAGCATATCCTTTCCTCCACTGTCATAAATTCATTGTACTCTATTATTCAAATGTCCTCCACAGGCTTGTTTCATGTCTGATAAAGTCATGCTCTCTTTATGAGCTGATGTTAGCATTTAGCTCCTGACTACAGCCTCAAAGAGCTGCTAGCAGGAATCTCAAACTGCCCTCCAAAAATATAGTATAATATTGTTTATCATATCAATTTAAACTACCCCTTCACATACGATTAAAAAAACAAAATTAGATTTTTAGTTTTGTTTGGTGCAAAATAATAGCAAAGGTCAAGAAAAGAGTTTTGGGGGTTTATTTGTTGTTTGGCTGTGAAAAACAAAGACAATATAAAATGATATTGATAGAAACTGCTGGGTTTTTTTGTCAAGTATGATGTTAGTAACTGGAAACGTTTTCAGAATATTGTACTTTCTTAATTAAGTTTTGTTTTAGGATGGGAGGTGATTTGCAAACAGCATAACTGCAACCCAACACAAGAAAAAGTAGCTCTGGAAACCAGCCAAACTATATTCTACAGTCAACATTTTTACAACATGTCTCCATACAGTTATTTCTTGAAAAAAGGTCCTGAGTTCTGATTGAAGAACCAGAACCCAGACTGGAGAATCAAAGTAAACTGCAGTTACCAGATCTCTGTGGATGAAGCCGTTGGCCTCCAGGTGCTCCATGCCCTCGCAAACGTCCAGGCAGATACTCAGCAAGCACCCCAGGCTGAAGCTGCCTCGCCGTTGCCTGAGGAAGTTCAGCATGCAGCCGTGCTCCATGAACTCTGTGACGATGTAGATGGGCTTGTGCTGGCTGCACACGCCGTACAGCTGCACCAGCTTAGGGTGAGACAGTTTCCTGGGGAAAACAAAGACCCAGATTATAGACGAGGATGCACTGAGTGACCTACCTTTGGCTACAAATCCAGTAAAGTGTTGATGATTCACTTTTTTTGTGTTAAAACTAGGTGAAACAAAAACTTTTTATAATGTTCTTCCACTTTGAAATCAGGAGTGTAGAAGAGAGTCATCTATCGTCACCATTTCTGCAGTCTGTTTGAAATAAACGGTGTCGTTCAAAACAAAGCTATTTTATCTTTGAACCGTCTGTCGTGTCCTGATTTTAGAGATTCTCATTCATTTCTGCTCTAATCGTCGCTTTATTTGCTTATTTACACTGGAAAAGTTTGATTTTATAATTCAATTACAGACCACCATTGTTCAGAGAACAGTAGCATTACAGGACATGTTGTTGCAGTTTCTAATAAGCTCCAGTAGATGGCAGCAGAGGTCACATTATCATATAATCTTGGATCATATGTTTCTTGTTTTTCATCCCTATGTCTCCTCCTTTATAATTAATTTTCCTAAAACCAGTTGCCTCTCCCCTCCCCTCCCTTCCCTTCCTTACATCATGACCTTTGCTTCCTCAATGAAGTCCTCCTCGTACATGGCCCCCTCTCTGATGGCCTTGATGGCCACTTTGTGCTGAGCCCTCC
This sequence comes from Morone chrysops, assembly GCA_019097615.1. NCBI lineage: Eukaryota > Metazoa > Chordata > Actinopteri > Moronidae > Morone > Morone chrysops. The sequence continues at coordinate 2,611,333 of JAGRRF010012759.1, forward strand.
ACTTGCCGAGCCTCACCAGACCGAACTGACCGCTGCCCAGCTCCTTCATGAAGGTCAGGTCGCTGGGGTTGATCTCCCACTTCTCTGGAGGGAGGGAAAAAGAGAGGAGAGAGGTGAGTAGGGTATAAAAATTGAGCTCTGCTGGGACCACTGACTGTATATAACTAGTGGACAGCACCTTAAACCTGCATTCTTTGTAATGGCCAGCAGGTGGCAGCTCCGATACCATTCAGTCTCATGGAGAAATGAGCCGACTTCTCACTTGATTTATGAGCTCAGTAAACAGTTTCCTGATGAGTTTATGGTCTTAATCTCTAGTGTCAAGTGTTCATCCATACATTATGATGTTGATGTAGAAAATGATGGTCCCATTTAGAGTAAAACAGACCAGGACGTTTGCCAATGAGATGAGTTTTGGCTGCCAGGGGTACAATCTGCAGGTCAGTGTCAATGGCAATTCTAGAAAAATAATTCAGTGAACTGTTTATCTGAGTTGAAACTAAGTGCAGCCAATAAGAGCAGCTCAAAACAATGGGTGATGTCACGATGGGTTCAGACTTGGTTTGGGCTCACCATAGCTGAAACCAGCGGTGGACGGAGCAGACTTGTCCTGTTTCCCTACAGGATACCTCAACCTGGTAACGAGACCTGAGACATAGAAAACAAAAAGGAGAAAAAGGAGAGAGAGACAGACGTTTTCACAGAAATGTACAGAATGCATGGTAGCAGATTTAAGAGCTTAGATGTTGAGCTCCTTACAGGGAAGCTTTGGTATTCTAAAATGGACCTTATTTTCCCATGTTTTTGTGCCTGAGTGACTAATGGGAACAATACTTTAGTTCAGATCCTGTCAAAACACCAAAGTCAGTCAATCACAGATTCAAAGAGGCAGCCGTAGACCAGCAACCATGTGCGGCAAGGTAAAATTGCTGTTTTTGTCAATCAACAAAAAACATGGCGTGCAACTGCCCATTAGAATAAGCTTGCAGCCTGACAACCTCCCGCCACAACTGCAGCACTTTAACTCAACACTGTTTACATGAGTGAGTTAGTTGTAGATACTCGCAGCTCTGGACAGATGACGTGTTGTTTACCTGCCGCGTTGTGTTTGTGGTACTCGATCAGGTCGGGGATAGAGCTGAACAAGTGTTTCTCTGCCAGGTAAAACTGTTTAGGCGAGCCTTGTGTCTCCTTGATGTGGTAATGTTTTATTACTGCACCTCCCTCCCTACGAACACAACAACAACAACAACAACAACAACAACAACAACATATCAACAATAGCACTTAACATCCAGCTTATGCAGAATTTGAGGACTTTTTGTTGGGTCTAATACTGCTACACATACAGTAAAGCTGTAAAAAAAGGTATATTTCTTATGTGCAGCAACCTCCAAGAACCTACTAATTCAAGCACTCTTATGGTTCTTACCCTGCAGCGGACTTTGTATACAGAGACACGGTGTAAGCTCCTGCAGTGCTTGAGTCTCTGACGATGAAGGCCCCTTCTTTGTCCTGCAGGGGGCGACACAAACACAAACACAAACACACACACACACACACACACACACACACAGAGGAGATTTTACATTTTGTTTTAAGATGATTCAGGAAGAGAAATTTGGTTTCTCCTCATCACCAAATCAATATTTTATGTAACCAAAATCAAAATCTAATTCCTGGCTATTTGTGAATTCTTAATATTTCACTTAAAATTTATGAAATATTTTTTCCATGAGGTTTATGATACATTGAGGTCTTCTTTATAGCATTAACACAAATAAATGCATATAAACTTTAGATTGTTTTTATTTTAATTACCTTTTTTAGCACATACACTCCTTTTTAAGCAAATACAACTATACATATTTCCTTATTGTTCAATAGATTAAGATCTCTCTAATTCTAAATATACATAAACAGTAGTTATTATTCATAATTTCTTTACTGCATGTCCCCAAAATCATGTCCCCAAAATCACATTCCTGCCTGTTAGTTTGTAGTTTTTCACCTTCTGAATGAAAGATACTACAATTCTCAGGATTTCACATTCAGGAAGTGCCCAACTGTTTGTTTTTGAAGGTTTTATGCTGTTATAGTCTGTATGTCCTACTAAAATAATAAGACCAAATTCATAATCATTTTGATATAAGTTACAGTTTTGCCTATTTTGGTTATTTATAAAGGTCTTCTTTTTGCTTTTTATGTCTTTATTAGTGACACGTAGCCTAACAAAAGTCCCTCAGCCGAACTCAAACCTCAAAACACACAAAGGAGGAAAGAAATAAGTGTAAAAAGAAATGCTTATACAAGAAACATTTGGGAAAAAATACAAAAAAGACAAAAGAGATTCTCACCTCCTTCCTCAGCAGCTCTTCTGCCTTGTTCCTGTTGACGTTTTTACTGTACCAACTGGAACAAACAAAGACATAAACATCCCTTTAACAATTATATATTAATGGTTCCCTCTTTGTTATGTTATTGACTCCGGTCATTTAAAAGCTTTAAAAGATGAATATCTGGCTCTGCAAACTTAAAAATTAGCTGAATCTAAACTGAATCCTCATTAGCAAAATACATAAAAACATGAAAAAATACATGTCTTCAAATAAGAAAGGTACATTTGAACCATAAAGACTATTTCAATTCAATCCAATTTTATTTGTATAGCGCCAATTCATAACAGAAGTTATTTTAGGATACTTTTCAAATAGAGCAGGTACTGCTAGACCGAACTCCTTATAACATTATTTACTGAGACCCAACAGTACCACCATGAGCAAGACCTTGGCGATGGGGGCAAGGAAAAACTGCCTTTTAAAAGGCAGAAACCTCGGACAGACCCTTCGGCTCTAGGTGGGTGGTCATCTGCCTCGATCAGTTGGGGTGAGAGAGAGAGAAAGAGAGAGAGAGAGAGACGGAGACAGAGACAGAGACAGACTATAAATTGTATCTAACTAATCTAAATAAGTGCAGATCAGGCCATTTGGATTCAGTCAATATTTAAAAATAGCAGTAAAATAACCTGTTTAATAACTTTCTAATGATGGTTTTATGACACAAGAATAATAAAGATAAGATCAGATCAACATCTGTTACTCTTGTAAAGGTGCTGTAACCATATTGTTGATCTGATTGTGAAATAATTAACAAACTCACCCAAACTGCACCAGGTTTCCGGATTTCTTCTCTGTTACATAGTTACTCGGGATGTAGCCTTCCTCGCTGGGAAACACACAGAAAACACAAAGAGGAAATAATAACGAGAAAAGTCAAAACACAGAAACTCACAAACTGAGACTCAAGATATTAACTGGGAGCAAAGAAGGAAGATCAAGAAAGTTAAAAATAAAGTTTCTAGTTTCTGGGAAATTATAAATCATCTTTTCGAGCATGTTTTACATTAAAAAAAATAAGAACTAAGTTTGTCTAAATAAGATATTACAGCTAATATTGAGCTCAGTTTCACCAGCAACAACAATGGTTGCATAATATCAGTAAAAGAGGAACAAGATTATTTTACTTATTTTAAGAGTAAGACTACTTGCACAACTTTTCAGTTTAACAGAAAGGTCTCGCAGTGTAGGAAATAAGGCAACTTTTTATTGTTTTAAAAGGAAAATAAAATAAGAATAAGAATGTTTCTGGAGCTTTAATTTAACACATAGTCACTTATTTTTATTCTGCTGCTTTTTAAGATTTTATCACTGATTATTAATTTTAGATTGAAGTTCTTAAATTCAGCTCAATAAAGTGACCAAAATACTTACTACTACTATTTTTATGAGGGTTTTGAATTTTCTTTTGCTCAGTAGAATACAATGTAATTATATTTAAGAATATTTGGTTCCTAGAAGGGCTGCTGTCGCCGTGTATAGTCCAGTCCACAAGTTCAGAGGATTTTTAACTACATTTCCAACATTTCTATGATATAAATGAAAATTTGCACATTAAGAACATAGTTTTAAGGATTATAATGACGTTTAACTTCACACTTAAAGGAATAATCTGTGATTCCACCAAGATAGTAGCTGCCTTTCCTACATCTAGTTGCTTACTGACTTTAAACTGGCGACACTGAACTCCTAATAAATTGAAACAGGAAATAAGAGATAGTGCTCAAAATAGACATATTTAATTCATTTTCTACAGTATACTTATGTATTATATGTGATTGGTACTTTTTTTAGGCTTTGGGGGGACGTGTCTGTATTAGGGTACCTCTGACAGACGGACGGGACCGGCCCATCAATAATGTGTTCTGTTGCCCCAAGAGGAGGCAACAGAACAGAAGAGGCTGGAGAGGAAGAGAGCCAGGATAGGAGCTCTGAAACTAGCTAATGAAGAAATGGGACTTAAAACAACAGGAAATCAGAGACTGTTGTGCCCACGTCTTTACAGAGAGACCATCAACATCCTGAAACAAGCTCTCGACAGCCAGACGATTATTTCCTCTCTATATATGTACATAAATAACTGTTTATATCGGTTTATTGTTGTGTAGAATTAAAGAACTACAGACTTATGAATATATTTAATTGATTCCTTGATGCAAATGTTCAGATCTCTAATGTTTAAAATGTTTATGTGGTGTTTTAATACGAGCTGTAAATGGAAATCCATCAAACATATTGATATATTTCAGATTCTTTACGTATTGATACATTTACTGTAAAGATAAATATCAATATATCAATATACGCACACTCACCCGTACTTGTTGCGCGCCCTGTACCAGTTGATGTCGCACTTTTGCAGAATGACGTACTCGTCTCCCTTCACCAGACTCAGGTCGTGTGGTTCGGCACCCGGGAAGTCGTACAGCGCCACCACCATCTCCTCTTCATCCTCCTCCTCATCATCATCATCATCATCACCGTCACAGTCATCATCGTCATTGGTGCCAGACGGAGGGACGGGAGGAGGGGGCCGCCGCTGGATGATGATGAAGAAAAATGACATAATTGTCAGTGTGTGTGTGTGTGGGGGGGGGTTTGGGTGTGGGTGCGCGGTTACCTTCTCTCCAGGAATCGGGGGTAAAGGTTTTCTGGAAACTAGAAAAGAGGAACAGAAACAGTCAGTGAAGGCAGAACATTTCTTTATCATCTTCATCTCTGCTGTTCTGTCCTCTGACCTTTGACCTCTCACCACTGCTGTTGACTTGTAAACTTTAATTATTACGTAATGTTGGCGAGATTGAGAACTGAAGCTCACGCTGCTGCAGCAGTTGCTAAGAGAATCAGCAAACGGCTTAAATTTAACGTTATTTCCTGTTTTTCTTTCATACTCTGTGAATCATGGGTTTCAGGTTCTATGCTGCAAAAAATATCCAGCAGGAAGTATTTTTAAACATCAATGTTTCGCTGTTTTTGCATATTTTAAACCATTTACCACCAATCAGAAAACTGTACAATGAAGTAAAGTTACCCAAATACCTCAAATACTCAAATTTTATGTGCTTAATATATCTTTTATACTTCTTTCCTGTTTCTTTTTTTAAACTCAGCCACATTTATCTGACAGCTGGTTACTTTCTATAAACTGCTTGAGTTGCTGTAGCTTTAACTGTCCACAAAGTAGTTAGTTTAAACATGAATGCATTCATAATTTAGCAACAAAATACTTTAAAATAAGTACTTGAGACACTTAAATGGACGTATGTCTACGTCAAACTAATGCTGAATTACTTTGATACTTAAGAAAACCTAAAAACATGATAATTCTCAGGTTCTGCAGTTATATTTTTCATGGACTTCTCACTGTGTGTATCTGTAGAACCAAAACTATAAGAGCTGCACAGTTAATATTAGAAGAATGTAGTGATGTGTTCATATTGTGTAACTAATTACTAATAAATCCACCCAAAAAATAATTAGTTATGTTACTTTTGTTGTTTGAAATCTATTTTGTAGTAGTAATATTTTTGTAGGATGGAAACATTCAGCAGCTGCAATAGTCACATTAATTTAAAAAAAAAACTGGATTTTAATCGTCGTACTTCTGAATTTTGGGGAGAAAGGACACAATTACCGATTAAAGCTGCGAGTATGTCTGAATATTGGCATGTAGATGTGTTTAGGACGAGACATTTGGTGCAGATTGTACAAAGTACACTGAAGTTATGACAACTTCCTGTTTCATGGCGAGACGTAGAAATTCGACGCCAAGCCACAGGTCACGCCGTTCGACGTACAGTCACAAATAGCACAACTTTAAATCATGACGGTCTTTAGATTGCACTCATCAAATCTGAAGTTAATCCGATTAAAATCGCCTTAAGTGACCACTAAATTCCAAATGACCGCCTTCCTCTTGGGTTTGGGTTATGGGTCCAAGAGGCTTTTTTGCTTGTAAGGTCATGATACACATGCGTAGCAATTTTCATACATATCGGTAAAACGTGCGGTCGCTGCTCGGGCTCTTAATCCTTGGGAAGCAGCAGAAAAGTAATAAAACTAGTAGCGTAACTAATTACAGTTGGCAGGGAGCAACAAGCAAAGTAATAACATTACTTCTGTAAAGATTAATGAGTAATAAGTTAGATTTGTTTGTGTCTAACACAGGTTGAAGTTGAAATGTGGTTATATTTTTCTAGTATTGTTCAGTGTTACTTAAAGGTGTAGTGTCTTTAATACAGTTGCATTTCTTACTGTCTCCAAACAGGTTGTACTCCTCGCAGCCCGGAGCCTGTTTCTCCGCCTGGCGACAGCAGAGCCACGCCCCTTCCTGCCAGAACTGAGGGTGAAACTTGGCCAAGATCACAGGGTTGTCTTTGATCTCTGCACACACAAACACACACACACATAAACGTTCGGCATCTAGATCTGCGGTCTGACCTCATATACAAGACCCGCCATCACATTTTCCCACGGTCACAAGTCGCAGATTTTATAGGATTCAAACAAAGCTAATAAACCTGAAACAACGTCATAATGTTTAACATAAAATATAGACAATATTTTCATTTTCAAGGAGGAGGTAGTATACATCGACACATAAACACACCGCAAAGACTGCCATCGCACACACAACAGGGATTATTATTTTTGATACTATACTCAACAATCTCATGTACTGCTGTCAGGATACAGTGAATATTTCAGCAAATACGACAATAAAGTTTATAATTTGATAACGCATGGCACTACATCAGTGGTTCCCAACCTGGCCGTGCTAGAAAACTTAAAGAATATACACAGTATTGACAAAACATCAAATTTGTCAAAACAAGCCTATTAAGTCTGTATGATTGTTAAAAAATGATTAAAATAATGCTAATTACAGATAGAAAATTGAGAAATTTCCTCCAAATCACTGCGGTAATTGAGTTCACTGTTTGGGTTCATTGTACAGTTTTTGATATAATATGTTTACTAATGAGGTCAATTTAGGAAAAAGGTTGGGAACTACAGGTCTATAGATGATGTGTGACAGGGAGTCTGAAATATTTTCACACACAAAACGTTCTTTAAACCTCCAATGAGTGGTTTTTTGGGAGGAAGCAGAAACAAGATGAGACCATAACACTGACTTAGGACAGCTGCCTGATGCTACTGAGCCAGAAAACCATAAACAACGAACTGAACAATGTTATAAAGTCTGGTTAAAGACCTGATTGTCCTCCTGGGGGGACATGCAGACTAGGGATGGGAATCGAGAGCTGGTTCCAAATGGTCCGATCCAGATTAGCGTATATCATAAAGGCTGAATTAGCAGTTCCTGTTTGCTGTGTACTCATGGATGTACAGACAACTTTCACTGCATCATTGTGTTTTTTAAACCCAGCATGCACCTGTCCCTTTGATCTAACACCATATCTTTGCTTCACATCTCTCAGCAACCCTCCCTTCCCCCTCCAACTGAAAACCCCCTGATCTATAGCGAGGTGAGAATTAAAATTTCTTCTCTTATCGCCTCTAAAGCAGCGTCTGGCCCACAAATGCCACTTTTCAGGCAAAATGTCACATTAGAGGCCCACAGACGGTGCCAGCAAGAGCAGTGGAAACAGCGGGGGCTGCTGGGAACTTTGACCCATGTGTGAAAACCAGTTTCAGATGTGTGGTGTGTTAAAACATCTTCAGCTCAGGATATAAGACACTACACTGTCGTTCCTCTGCAGCAGATCAGGTAACCTACCCTCTTTGAGGCTCTGGACCCACAGACTCCGGCTGTCGTGACTCGGAGTGAACACGTACAGGGTGATGTTATCGTACACCACCTAGACAGAAACAAAACCTTGTTAAAGAGATACTGAAGTGAATTTATCTGCAGCACAGTTTAAAGACGGGTGGGGTGCTCGTCTTTATGTAAATTATGTTTTGTTCAGACCGATCACATGTTTCCTGGTCTCTCCAGAAGCTTTCAGCCAAAATTGAGAAGACTTTATCAGCTGATGAAAGCTGAGATGTGGCTGAAAGCTCTGGTGGACCAAAAGTCAGACAATACACAAATAAACAACCATAAATCCACTTGGAAATCATAGAAATAACCATTTAACTTCTTCAGTATTAGTAATGTAAGTAATGCAGTATGTACACTGCTATGAGGAGCAGCTAACAGCTAATTCAGCTACAAAAAGGGCTCAAATTGTAGCTCACAACTAACTAATTGTAATCCATGACACTAGACTTCCTGTGAACATCCCCCAAATCACCAAAAGTGATGATTGTCCTTTCAATAGAAGTAAGACATAGTAGGAGTGGAGGGTGAAAACTGTTGATCCAGATCATCTAAACCACTAAAACCCCCACTAGCTTTGAAAAAGCATGACGTGGTTGAAGAACACGCATACACAGAAGGCCTATATATCAGTATTTTGTAGAAAGTCTGTATGATTGTTAAAAATTACCCTGCAGTACAGAGGAGGTCCTGTGGTTGAACGCAGTATCTTTGTGTTTGTACCTGAAACGGGTATTTGTTTTGGCAGGGGATGATTCCTCCTCCGTTTTTGACGATCTCCACACACCTGATTCGACTCAGCTCGATCGAGCCTCTCCTGAACTTCTTCTGTCGGTGGAAACAAACAAACAAACATTTGAGATTTTGTGTCGTATCACATTTAATCTGCAGCCTATCAGATCAGAAGCAACGAGCCGTTTATTTTTAACCCAGAATAAACTATCATTTCCTTCAGCAGTGGATCTGATTTATGATAACACACTTGTGGTGTTGGGTGTGTGCAACCGGTTCTAATCGCCAAACTGAATTAAAGTTGAGTGTGAAACAATATCACACACTATGTGACATGTTTGTCACAACAATGCAAACCACAACTCGACTTAAAGTTTGTTTTATTCTGAATCGGTGACAGATGTTAATTTTAAGACTAATTTAAATACAGAGTTGAAAACAAACAAACAAACAAATGGAGGGTTTTTGTTGTTTGGATTTTAAGGAATTGCTTGACGATTTTGTATTAAAAACTTGTCTATACAGTAAATATGAAGCTAACTTAGCTTAGCTTAGCATAAAGACTGGAAACAGGGGGAAACTGCTAGCCTTGGTCTGTCTAAAGGTAACAAAATCCACCTACTAGCACCTCTAAAGCTCATTAAGTTACATCTTTAACTCATACTGTACAAAGACTGAAGTTGCTTCATTTCTTGCTAGCTGTCTCCCACCGTTGACCTATGCTAAGCTAAGCTAACTGGCTGCTGACTGCTTTATATTTAGGATCAATCTTCTTGCCAAACTCTCCACAAAACAGCAAAAAAACTATATAATATGTGACAAAATATATGTGAAACCTGCATGTAAACGTCTTATCTGATACAAAATGTAAATAAAAACAATAAAAATGACCTCGGCTCTTCCATCATAGTACGTCAGCCTGCTCTTGGTGAGGACAAACAGTCTCTCCTTGTAGTTCAGCGGCGACGTCTTCTTCTTCTGCTGCGAACGCTTGATGAGCGTCTCCTCCAATAGCAGCTCGGCACTCATCCTGGCCCCGCCCACGCCGCCTCAGCCCATTGGTGGATGATGTCAGAACGCAGGAGGTCAGAGCTGAGCTGCAGAGAGAGACACAGGTTTCATTTTAGACACAATAAATACTCTTTTAGCGTCTTTCAGCACGTTGTTTTTAGTTTTTTTTGGTTGACTCTCTCGGCTCTCATCAGATATATCCCTCAGGAGTTAAAAGAGAGCGAATATTGGACTCAAAGTTAATTATAATGTTGTGCCGTAACTGCCGGATGTTTAATTAACCAACTGTTTGCCAACAAGTTCAACATATAAACTTTATAATATGCCAACGTCATGTTCACTGTAGGATGCTTCCTCATCTTAACACTGAACATGGCGTGAGGGATGTGGCTCGCCATCCTCTGCTGCTGTCTTATTGTGGTTTATGGTGTCAGCTCTGCTCTCTTCCTGTCGTCCTGTTCATTAAGTGTCAGATATGCTCCTTTATTAGACCGGCTCATGTCAGAGCAAAGAATAAATTCACATAAATTTCACAGCAGCTGTTTTTAAAAGGAAGTAGTTGGGTAAGGACAAGGATATTAATTAAAGTTCAGTTCCATTCAGGTTCAAACTGAGTCTGATATTGGCTGCACTAAATGGAACGCCTGAGTTTACCTGATCGATTCATGTCAAAGTGGCTGCTGTGAAAAAGATATAAGATGTAGAAGTAGTGTGTGTGCGTGTGTGTTTGTGTGTGTGCGTGTGTGTGTGTGTGTGTAAATATCATAAGTGTATATACTAATATTAAGTACGTTTACTCAAGTACTCAAGTACAAGGCCTATATTGGAGTAGCAGTAGTATTAGTAGTAGTAGTAGTAGTAGTATGTATTAGTATTAGTATTAGTAGTTGTACTAGTATTAGTATTAGTAGTAGTAGTAATAGTAATAATAATAATAATAATAATATTTATGATATATATTTATATTCCACCGCTGTAAAACACACATTGACCATTCTAACGTCCGTCTTACCGACAGCACCTGAACGCAGCACAAGGAAGCGACCTGCTCACCCTGTGTGACGGACACCGTGAACACCTGCTCTCTCACAGGTGGATTATTTATCCTCATGTCAGGTTGATTAACGCCAATAAATCCCCTTATCGATCCGATCAGACAGCGCCAGATAAACAACAGAGAGATCATTGTTATCAACCAGTCTCGGATTATTTCCTCCTGTTGTGTCTTTAAAACATTCCTCTCATATCACTTATTCATTCAACAACTCTGTCCGTCCTTTACTGAGAGATCTGAACCCATTAAAGCCGGTTCTGACAGCACGCCTGCAGCCTTTCTGTCGCTGTGAACTCTAAAACGTGTTGAGTCCGCGGTTTGTCAGCTGACAGCCGCAACTTTTAGCGCTAAAACTCCTTTAATGTGTAACAACAAAAGTAACGCATTGAACGTGTGTCTCACCTTCAGTCGTCATTCTCCAGGTATCAGCTCCTCAGTGCGCGCTCGGTTCCCATGTCGCTGTAAATCAGAGGAGCGGGATTCAGGAAATGAAGAGAGAGGAAGGCAGACAGCCCACACACACACACACTTTAACACACTTTAACACACACACAATGAGAGAGAGAGAGAGAAAGAGAAAGAGGTTAGTGGTGAATGTGTCATTTGACTGTCAAATCAGCAACCAGAGTGGAAAAATAACATGGTGTGTGTACGCGTGTGTGTGGTTTCAGTCTTAAGAAGTATGAGCAGTTTTTAAAGTTGTAGTTCAGGTTTGAAAAGTAAAAGTGGGGATTTATTTATTTATTATTTATTTATTTGCATAGGCTTTTATTTTGTAAAGTTGGGCACATTTTGAAAGTGAAGAAAAGACAAATTTAGAAAGTGATGAAATTTTGGATATTTGTGCGGAAACTTGCAAATTTTGAGGTGAGGACAGTTTTCAGAAAGTGAGGTCAAATTTAGAAAGTGGAGACGCTGAAAGTTGCAGTTTGAGGACGTGAGGTCAAATATGGAAACGGAGGACATTTTTGCTAATTGGGGACATTTGTGGACAATTTGGATAAAAAATTTGGGGACACTTTGAAATCAGAATCAAGGATGTTTTTTGGAAAGTGGAGGAGAACATTTGTTAAGTGTATGAATTTGAAATATAAGGATGGTTAAATAAAAGAGCACATTCTTGGAAACAGACATTTTCAGAAATTGAGGTCAAATTTGTAAACTACGGAAATTTTGGGGGACAAAAGTTTAAAACTTTAAGGACGTGCTGACATTGAGGACGCTTTTTAAAAGCGAGGACACTTTTGGTGAAGCGGGTTCAGGACTGCAGTAACTGGACGAGGGTCCTCACAGGGGTACAAATACTAGCGTTTGTGTGTGTTTGTGAGACCTTTAATGTGAAACCAGACGGTTTAACAACTGTACGGAACATCATCAACAACCACATACAGTATCACATTCTGTGAGATAACTTCTTTAATGCCACCCTGCAGCTGGTTTCACTTCTTTTATTACACAATCAACTTGCAGAGACCCAGAACCTCCTGCGGGTAACTTCTGTCATTTTTAGACGTCTCAGATGCGGTGGACGTGAGTCGTATTAGTGGTAGCAATAAAAGGTGTGCAGCTGAGAGAGAGAGAGAGAGAGAGAGGATTGTTTTGATGTGTTCAAAGACGCTTCGACGTCTGAGATTTGGTTACAAAACAGCTGAGCTTGATTACAGAATACAGATGTGTATAAGAACGCACCGTTCAGGAGAAAACATTATTCCAAGACGGTTACATCGAAACCTTTTATTCAATGAGGGAGATATGAGAGTAACAAATACATCAGTTATCAAGATCAGCTTCTTCCTTTCCCGGTACCCCGACATGCTATGTTGCTTGGCTAGGCCTTAGCGAAATGTTCCTTGTGGCTGCTTCAACTCTTACTTTGAGCTCGAGAGGCGGGAAAGAAGATTAACTTTATTAAAAACCTAATTAATTAAATTAAACACAATCATGCACACATAGGGTTTGTGGAGATGGTGGAGTCAGTGGCACCCTGGGAGCAGTGAGGGGTTCGGTGCCTTGCTCAAGGGCACATCGGCAGTGCCCAGGAGGAGGAACTGGCACCTCTCCAGCAACCAGTCCAATCTCCAAACCGTGGTCCGTGCTGGACTTGAACCGACGACCCTCCGGTTCTCAAGGCCCTAAAGACTGAGCAGCAGTAAAGGCCTCATGGTGCAGGTTCTCTTCCAGGTGAGCGACCTGTTAACTCTTAGTTTGGTTCAAGGAGTCGATAATGTTAAAGAACCAAAACCAGATTGCTTCTCCCTCACTTCACCCTCCACTATCTAGAGCCAGTGCTTGGTTTGTCCCTTTTGGGCTTCTGTAGAAACATGGCGGAATAAAACGGGTAAAAACATCTCATTCTAACATAACAGAAACACAACAGTTCTTATTTTCTGATGATTAAACACTAATGAAAACATACCTGTGAATAGATCCTCTTAAATGTTTCACACTGGACCTTTAACTCTTAGATTTAGGATTGTTTTGGGGGGTTTTTCTGCCTTTTATTGGAGAAAAACAGCAGAAGATAATGAGGAAAGGGAGGAAGCTGCTGCGGCACTCAACCAGGTGAGCTACCTGTTAACTCTCAGTTAAAGACTTCAACCAAACCGCTTTGACAGTGATGTCTTCTGTGCGTGAGCGAGTTCTTCCTGGAGTTATTCACAGAGAGTGAGACGGATGCTTTGTGGTTTTCTGTTCACGTCATTCTTTCACTTCCTCTACATGTCTTTGTCTTTCATATCTCTCGCTCTCTCATTCTCTCTCTATGTAAACACTGTAAAAGATTTAATGTTTTTAAATCAAACTTTATCGGTGAAGCAGACAGACAGACATGAAATAACATCTTTATTCTTTTAATTTCCCCCTTTTATCTTCCTCCTTTCTTCTTCACCTTCTTGACTTCCTCCACCCACCTGCCACTCTCATCTTTCGCTCTCTCTTTCTCTCTCTCTCTCTCTCTCTCTCTCTCTCTCTCTCTCTCTCTCTCTCTC
>JAGRRF010012759.1:2625357-2672204 GCA_019097615.1 Morone chrysops
CGTCTCTGTAGACCAACTATTTCAACTTGTGGCGACCACTCGCACCCAAAAATCATTGCTGACCTTTAAAAACTGGTGCCGAAGAAGAAAATCTGGAGCCAAAGAGATAGAAGAGGAGGAGGAGAAGGAGGAGGGAGAAAGATAACAAGAAGAAGAAGAAGAGACGTACAGTAAAGACAGCCGATCATGATTCACTCAAGTAAGTACCTGCGCCGACTGCAGATTAAACTCTTAAGAATGAACTTTACCTTGAAGAAGGGAATCTTTCTGTAAACAGAGTATAGGAGAAGAAACATGATTTTAGCTCATCTGTGGAGTGAAATGTGGGAAGAAACTTGTGAGAATCTACTGAAGTTAAAGGAGAAAATGTGTCAGAATGAGCCATCAGCGTGTATCAGAACAGTAAAGAGTAGTTATGTCAGTGTGAGTAAAAGACACATTAACTTCATCAACGTTAACAAACACCTTCACAAAACTACCATTAAATGTGTTCGATCTTAACTCAACAGCTGAATCTGGAGCGTTTTGATGTTGTGACATGCAGAGAGGTGGAAAACGGAGACTGAAAGCTCGTGCAGAGACACCTGTCTGCAAAGTGGCCGCTCTGATCTGCTGAGTACATAGACACAGCGAGCAGATAAAAGTGCAGTTTCAGTTCTGTTTCTCCCGCTGGCACCGAGGGACAGTTACCCAGACAGGAAGTCTTAAGTGGCCGAACCCTCGCTCTCTCAGAAACGGAATGAGTTAATCATGTGGTATACTCCTAAAATATGTCTTTGAACTAACAACCATGCTAACAGCTCTGTGAGGCTGTACTGTAGCCACTCAGCTAGATGCTACCACTAGCATGCTCACAATAACAATGCTAACGTGGTAGTGCTAACTGGGGCTGTACAATCGAGCGTAGTGCAACATCCCACTTCCAGGTAGCTGCAGTTGTTTGGAGAAATGTAAAATATCCAATAAAACAGCATCATAATAAAGTACTGTAGAGCTGGAGAGACGCACTGACAAACAAATCTGAAATACAATATATCCCTCTGTAACTATAAAGTAGCATCAAATGTAAAAGTACAGGTAACTTAAATTTATACTTAAAGGAACAGTGTGTTTAGGATTAAGTGGCATCTAGCTGTGTGTCCTTTGCTTCACCTCCCCCTCGAAGCACCATATCAAATACTGTGGTACAATGTCCCTATGTACAGCCAGCGTCTGTAGACAATAACAGCTCATTCTGAGGTAACAAAAACACAACGATTCCTATATTCAGGTGATTATTCACTAGTTTAAGCATCCCTATGAATATTATATTTCTGCCAATAAATCCTCCTGAATGTTACACACTGGACCTTTAACCTTCCTGATTTCACAGGAGTCAAAGGTCCCTAAAGTATCATAACTAATAAATAATAAAGACGTAATTCTTTGCAGCTTCTTCCCTCACTTAGTAGAACGGGACGCAATCAAACTTTGATGCTCATCTGTTGCTTGAGTTGTGACAAGAAGATGCAAGTAAGAAGAAAGTCAGACACAGAAAGGTGCAGAGAGAATCCGATTAATTTTCAAAATAAAATACTCCGTGCAAACTCCAAATAGAATTTCACACTAGATCAACAATGTGGCAGTCAGAGGCAGGTTAGAGGAGATTTTAATTAGATATACTTTATTAATCCCCGAGGGGATATTGTTGTTTTTCACTCTTTTTTACACACAAACACACACACACAGGCAAAAAGGGAGAGAGTGATAGGGCTGCCACGTTAACAGCGTTTCTTCTATAAGGGCAAAATACACAAGCAAACAACATATGGCAAACAACACGCTCTGAAATGCTCTCGGTGGGATTTTAAGATTACAGAGAACAAAACACGTAGCAGTCACCATGTTAGAAAGCCTGGTGTAGTTTCTGGGTTAGTCATTGGTCTCACCAAAATGTTGTAGTTATCAGCAACATACTTTTTAAATATGTTAAAACAAAACATTTTTTTGTTTATTTTTCTGATTCGGTTTTGAAATGGAAAATCAGATTAATCAGATTTTTTTTTTTAAACAAGGATCAGTCCAAACAAAGAGTGGCTGTTTTATTCCAAAGCCGAGGACGAACAATAACTAATGACAAAATCTACGACCACCGACCCGTTTGTCCTGGAATAGATCGGCCCTCCAGGAGTCTTCCTAAACTTCTGCATCAAAACGTGATCAAAAAGTTTAAAAACTATGTAAAACTTCGGGGAGATTCTCTTGTAAAAGAACAAATCCGTATCATGATACAGATAAAATATAAGTTAGGAAGTTCATAAGTTTTTAATCTACCAGAGCAGGAAGGAACTCCTCGGTTACAAAAACACCAGAGAGTTTATTGATGGGATGTCGGTTCACCACAAACCACCAGAAGTGTTCATCGCTCCTCATGGCACGACTCATGATGATGAAGATAAACCCTGAAATCTGCTTTTATTTTGGAAGTCACCTTTAAAATCACATGACTGGTTTACAGTGTGTGTGTGTGTGTGTGTGTGTGTGTGTGTTTGTAGTCAGACACACACATGAAGAGAGACAGGAAGATAGGCTGCACACACACATATTCTAACACTAACAGTGAGAAAATTACCTACGCACAGCTGTCTGTTCATTCGCCCACAGAAACACTCACACGGACTTACAGAGAGAGAAAGAGTTCTGTAGAAAAGGAAACTATACTTCCTGACAAAGACCTCCTACTCAAAACCACAGAGGCACAGAGAGAGAGAGAGTTCATCTAAAGCAGAACTGAGAAACAATAACTTTGAGAGATGTAGAGGGGCTCTAATGTTTGACCCTTATCTCACTGTGACAGGTGGTTTGTTACACAGAACCACCTTGGATGTCAGCGTTGGAAGTTGTTTGGAAAAAGTCAAAAAGTTTAAGAAAATACTTGGCATTGGATCTGATCAATGAACTTTATAATGTAGTAAAACTCAGGAGAAACCTTCAGTGTCGTTCTTTGTGCTTCTCCTGTTCTCAAGTGATGCTAAGAGCATCTACACTAACCTTTTTAGCGACCGCCATTGTTGTTTTTGAGGAGTCACCTAGCGTTAGTGTGAATCTGACACCAGCCATAAGTTTGTGGAGAACCGTTTTGAAGCCTCGAGTTTGGCGTTAAAGTAGTCACGTAGACAAAAGGCGGCTGAATCTCGTAATACAGATAAACAGTAAAATATGTTGATTGTATGATTTGAGGTGATAAATAGTGAACGCGGTAACAGAATCTGGATGCATATTTGATTTGATTTGGTTCTGGACTTGGTCACTTACCTCGAGTGCAGTCAGAGGTTCCCGGAGTTCAAGACTTCCACCTGAAGATGGTGAATAAGAAAACATTTATTTGTAGACATGTTTTTTAATCTCTAACTCTTCTTCTGTTTCCTCCTCCAGATCACTCCATCCACTCAGTCTTCTGCTGCTGCTGCTGCGCCGTACAGACCAGGTAGAATCTGAAAGGTGTTTTAAAGGGTTTATGATGAACAATTAGATTTCCTAAAGGTTGTTCAATAGTAAATAAAACTTGAAAACATCTGTATGGTTTTAAAAGCAGAGAATTTCAATAATTTTGGACACTTGATGAGATTTTCCAGACAACAAAGACATAAATTCAATATTTATAAAGCTGAAAACAAAGATATATGCCACCGAAAAATTAACCGATTGATTTCAGGGAGTTCAGCACCCGAACGGAGCTGGAGGGAAGACCCTCCCTGTGTTTCCAGAGCAGACGATACCCAGGAAATGCCTGTCGGGTAAGACAGAGTGTGTGTTTGTGTGTGTGAATGTGTGTGTGATTTATATTGATGGGATTTGTATTTATGTGTTAATTTTCTGTCTCGTGTATCAGGTCGACAGATCAAGGAGGAAGCTCCCCCTCCCGCCCCCTGAGGATGAGGATGGTGAAGGTGTGGGGTTGCTAACTGTCATCGCCATGTACGACTTCACCGCCAAGGAAGACACTGACCTCACTATCAAACAGGTAAACACACCTACACACACACACACACACACAGAGATGAAGCAGTAGATGTGTGGTGATGCAGTGTTTTGTGTCCACAGGGAGAAGAGTACATCATCCTCCACAAACAGGACCAGCTGTGGTGGCGAGCGCAGGACAAACACGGGTCGGTTGAATTAAATATATAGTTTATACAAAACAACCCAAACAAACAAAGGTTTTCCGACTTTTTCAAAACTGTTTATCAACGTCTAAAAGTCTGTCAGTTGATCGATTCACCACTTTGGTGATTAATAAACCTTTTTCACAGCAGCCATTTTGACATATTGCCAACAGTTGGGTAAACAGAGGTCAAACAGAGTCAGGGTGCTGCTGTTGTGCAAGTTGATTCACTGGAACAGAATCTTAATTAGTATCATTGGTGATATTTGAGTTTACCCTACTATTTCATGTCAAAATGACTGCTGTGAAAAAGGTCTATTGGCCTAAAATTGGGCTTGGACATTAAATTTTTCTGTCAGGATGAATTCTCTTAACTTTGGCGATCTCCTGACTTCTCATTTATGTATCACTTTTGTTTTATTACAAAAATACATGCAAAAGTAATGACGTTTACAAATGCTAGCATGCTAACTTGCTAAACCCAGATGGTAAACATTTACACGATAAATTCTAGCAAGTTAGTATGCTTGAATAATTTTTTTGTACTGCTGTTCGTACTATATGTCGCCTCTTAAGGCCTTTACGCAATGGGGATCAGGCTGACAAAGTCAAGCTTAAATTGATGAAAGTTGAGACAAGTTTTTCATTGAAGAGTTGAGTCTGAAAGTGTTGCTGTCTTTAATGCTGATTGTTAACGTTGCCTTTTATATATTTCTAACAGGAATAAAGGCTTCATCCCTAGTAACTACGTGACAGAGAAAAACAGAATTGAGGCAAACTCGTGAGTCTTAAATTGCAGTTTATATTTTTTCATCTTATCTTTGTAGAACATTAAAGTTTTTAACATTTTGTATCAAACTGCAGGGATATTGAAATTATAAAAATGTTTATTCTTAATGATCAAAAGGCAACAATTAAACCATTAGTTGTGTTTTCCTTCCTGAAGGTGGTACTGCAAGAACATCACCAGGACAGAAGCAGAGCAGCTGCTGAGACAAGAGGTAACTACCTGAATCTCTGGTTCAGCATCTGTTTGTAGCTGTCTGAAAGGAAACAGCTCCTCAAATGTGATAATTAAGTACTTTTCTTTGTCTCATGCGATCATTTAAACTTAATATCTTGTGGTATAAAGACATCATGCGGGACTCTGGAAACTTTTGTTGGTGAAGTAAAAGTATTTGCTGTTGTTTTCTAGGACAAAGAGGGTGGTTTCGTGGTGCGAGAGTCTAGTCAGAGTGGAGTCTACACAGTTTCTGTTTATACAAAAACATTAAGGTGACTAACATCACAGCTGAGAAAGACATCACAAATTCACATGTAGAGTAAACTTTTACCTGTAAACTCAACCTTTCACTTCTCTATCTGTCTGCGTGTGTATGTGTGCAGTGCTAACGGTGACATTAAGCATTACCAGATCAAAATAAATGACACCGGACAGTTCTTCTTGGCTGAGAAACATACCTTCACCTCCATACCTGATGTCATACAATACCATGAACACAACGCAGCAGGTACAGACACTTGCACTCTTTGTGTAACAGGACAACTCTGCTACATGTAATGCTTCATTTGATATTCTTTGGTATGTGTTTGTAGGTCTAGTGACCAGGTTGCGGTATGCAGTGGGGCCAATGGGAAGGTGTGTACCCGCAACAGCAGGATTCAGCTCAGGTAAATAAATAAATACAAACACACATTTATGTCGTAAACTGCTCTACTTTTTTATTTTTTTTATTTTACTTCGCAACATTCACAAAAAAATTTAAACCTGTTGTGAAATCAGGTATTTTAGACATTATTTACATTCCCAGTTTATTGTAGCACAAATCAGCACCGTCCCTTGTGTCCCCTCTGTTTTTCAGTTGCTCTTAAGCCCCTTAAATTAAGCTTCGTACTGAAGTTTAGTATTAAAAGCTGCAGAGTAGCATAAAGCGTGTTTATATGCAGACATCCTCTTGCTTTATATCTCAGATCCTGTGGGCTTTTTCCCTTATCTGTTTGATCTGGGTTTGTGATGTAGGAGGTAGATGGATGCCACTTTCAGTTTGACTTATTTGTTGTTTTCAGTACTTGAACTGAAAACTTGTTTTCAAGTTAAAAGTACAGTGAAAATATGTTTGTACAGACATTATATTTTGCTGTTTGCATATTTTTCATTAGATTTTCTTGTGTTTTCTTTAGCAGTTGTGACATTTGCGTAAATTCATTGCCTGCTTTATGTTTACCTTGCATTCATCATTTATATTTAGTCTCACAGCGCCCCCTTTTATAACTCCAGACCCACCAGTTTGGGAACCACTGATCTATTGTAAAGCTTCAACACATTTGTAAATGGTATCTCCCATTTGCTATTATGTAAACACTAAATGTGCATGTGAACTGTAATAAATAAGTCATCAGTAAATTCACAGAATTCACAGTTCTCATAAATATAGTCAGTCTCAGTTTAACTTCATTATAGGACTGCATGATATGATACAAAATATTGCAGTTATATTGACAGATATTGCAATTCCGATATGATTCACGATTTGTGTGGGAATTATCATTATTGCATCACAAATTATTTTTTCATTGAAAATTGTGATAATGTGTTAAAAAGTGTTTTGGAGTCTAACAAACATGTTTTCTTAAATCTATAGAACAAGATTTGTTTCTTCAAAATTACAGTACTTGCCACTTGTAGTGCCCTGTGATAAGTACATAATATAATAACCACATGACACCACGAGATTAACCCTAACCCTTGTGTTTCTCTTTCGGTTTGTACTATACCTCCCTTCCTCTTTTCTGTTTATCCTCCTCCTCCACCTCTCTCTCTATATTTCCCTCCTTCCAGAGAAGTGGGAGATCAACCCCAGCGAGCTGACCTTCATGAAGGAGCTAGGCAGCGGCCAGTTCGGTCTGGTGAGGCTCGGCAAGTGGAGGGCTCAGCAGAAAGTGGCCATCAAGGCCATCAGAGAGGGGGCCATGTACGAGGAGGACTTCATTGAGGAGGCCAAGGTCATGATGTAAGGAAGGGAAGGGAGAGGATTCAAGGAAAATATGTAAACAGAGTAAAAGAAACTCCCTTGTTGTCAAGACAAGGAAGTGAAACTATGTGTGTTTGCTGTGTCTCCCAGGAGGCTGTGTCACCCCAAACTGGTGCAGCTGTATGGTGTTTGCTTGCAGCAGCGCCCCCTGCTGATTGTGGCCGAGTTCATGGAGAACGGCTGCCTGCTGAACTTCCTGCGGCAGAAGGGAGGGACGCTAAAGGAGGCCTGGCTACTGTCCATGTGTCAGGACGTCTGTGAGGGGATGGGGTACCTGGAAGCACATAATTTCATCCACAGAGACCTGGTGAGTTCCTGTGGTCAGGCTGACGGGGGTGTATATTCAGCTGTTTCTTCATGTGTCAAACTGCTGATTTTTGTGGCTGCTTCAGTGGTTCAGGTTCATATTTGGTTTTTGGTTGTTTTTCCCTTATCCAGGCAGCCAGGAACTGTCTGGTTAATGAGCACAATGTGGTGAAGGTGTGCGACTTTGGAATGACCAGGTACAGCTGCCAATTTATATGTTTTTCAATTAAATGTTTGACATTTTGGGATGTTTTAACTCACTTTCTGGCGGGAAACCAGATGAGAAGATCAATACAACTCTCATACCTGTCCAGAGCCAGCAGCTGGTTAGCTTAGCTTAGTATAAAGACTGGAAAAAGCTACAGTAATAAATTCCAATTCCTCTTTAATTTTTAACATAACTATCTGCTTTTAAGTCTTTGTGCTAAGCTAAGGTAACCAGTTTCTGGCTGCTGCCTTATATTTAACAGAGGTTTATGTGATTGTTTTTGTGTATTTTGTAGGTACGTTCTGGACAACCAGTACACCAGTTCTAGTGGTGCGAAGTTCCCGGTGAAGTGGTCTCCTCCTGAAGTTCTCCACTACAGTAAATACAGCAGCAAGTCTGACATCTGGTCCTTCGGTGAGGAACTTCACCATCCACTCGCTCTAATTAGCACTGAAAGTATAGAAATACCAGAGCCAGCAATTCCTGTAACAGCAGCACCAGTAATAATAATAATAATAATAATAATAATGATAATAATAATAATAATAATAATAGCAGTAAGCTTCTGTAACAGATAATGATACTTTTTAATTCTTTATTGTCATTTATTAATTAGTTCTTTATTGGGTTTGTAACTGCCAATTCATACTGTTTGTACTGTTGTAGGTACAACTCAGTTACAAGCATAAATGCATAAAAATACACAAACAGAAATATACTCACTGAGTAAAAACAGGTCGGAGTTCTGTTTAAGTTCTTAAATATGAAACTATTTGTAACTTTTAAGGTTTAAAATTAAACTAAACCTAAGCAGATTTTAACGTATTCTGAGTCAGTGTCTGAAACTCCTCCCCCTCCTACATCTTTCATTGGGGCCATTTTTTTAAAAATGTTTTCCTGTAGATGTGATCATACGACTCATCCTTCTACCTTTAGCGTCTTTAAGATTCAGATCTGATAAAATACAAATCAAAAACCAAACTTCAATGGAGCTTTTTTAGACATAAAATATGTGTCATAAGCTAAATAAATAAAAATAGATACAAAGATTCAAATATATGCATAACTTTTTGTGTTATTTTTTCAAAAATGATGAATTATTATATTTTTTGTGCTCTTAATTGAATAATTATTGAATTATATGAATCAGTATTTTGTACAAGAATTCAAGAATAACGATTTTCGATACGATAACAGTGAGTAAACTGGATATGAACCTTTGTTCCAAATAAAGTAAAAATATAATCTCTTCGTCAGTGACCACTACGGGGCGCCAAAGCTTTATGGGGGGTCACAAGGCCTTCTGGATTTTCAGGCATTTAAGAAAACTAAATGAAGATTTACACAGTAGCCCTATATCTCAGCAATTTGTCAGAAAAGAAGTCTGGATGATTGTTAAAAATTATTTAAAAAATACATAATACAGACAGATTGTATAAAAAGTTCTCTAAAACAGCAAATAATCTGTTCACAATTCATCCAAATCTCTCGTTTAACACAAACTCCTTGCAGAGTTCAGTTTGGGTTCATTGTACAGTTTCAAATATAATATGAAATATCCATAAAATAAATCACTGCGTCAGTTTAATAAACTAATTCCCCTAAGGAAAGAGGTTGGAAATACAACTTATATGTTGTATTAATGTTTATATGTCTCTGTGTGTTGTCAGGTGTGTTAATGTGGGAGATCTACTCGGAGGGTCGGACTCCGTTTGAAAACCGCACCAACTTGGACGTGGTCAACGACATCACTAGAGGAGTCCGACTGTACCGACCGCACCGCGCCTCACAGCCACTGTACGCCATCATGTACCGCTGCTGGCATGAGGTACTCACTGAACCTTTCACTCATTCAGTGTTTTAATTTCAGCTATAAAATGTCAGGGAAGGAACTGAAGTTTTCAAACTTTGACAAAAATGTCTAATCACAAGGGCTACTTACATCTACTTTCAGCCACATTTAATGGTCTTCCTCTGCACACTGAGTTGCTCAGTTGATATGGAGATGGTTTAGTTGTTTTTAGGGCTATAGACGACTCAGAATCTTCAATAAGAACATTTGACTATTCTTTCATTCATAAAAATCGAATTCTAAAAAAAGTACCGTAAAGTAATTTTTTCATTTTTGTTCACCAGAACGCAGCAGAAATAATGTGTCTTTGCAAAAGTTTATATTAACATGTTGAATTTTTATGACCTTCTGTTAATCACTCTCGTTCTTCTTCTTCGTGGTGGTGTAGAGGGCTCAGGGCCGGCCGTCTTTCTCAGAGCTACTGGAGGAAATCAGAAAACTGGCAGAAAATCCGGATTAACACACACACAAACATAGTGCTGATTTTCAAACTGTTTTTACTCAGGAATGTACACAGACTGTATTTTTGTGGTAAATAAATAATTTTTCATTAAAACCTTATCACAGATGTTCCTTTAACTGATGCTTTGATGGTTTGAATTGATTTTTATCTTCAAACAAAACAACCAAAACATACATGTAAAAATGTGATGTAAATTTAAAGATCCTTTGTTTTACGTTGGTCTTCATACACTTCTCAAATAACATTGAGTTGTAATATAATGTCTGTGAAGTTAATATTGCACATTTCAAACTCTTATTTGTCTAATGTTTGTATTTATGCATTACTCATGAGATACAATGTCATAATTATGACAAGAATGTAATTAATAATGGAAACAAACTTTAACTTAATGGTGGATTTAATTTAAATTAAATACAGTGAATTAGATAGGACAAAATATTAGAAACACTTCTATAAATATAGTGTCATACAGTCATTCACAGAGACTGGGTGTTAAGCTAAATACATTTATTTTGTTTCATTTGTAAAGTATATTAAATGTGTATATTGTTTTACTGATAAGGTTAAAAACAAACCTTAAGTTTTCCTAAATCTGTCTGTTTGTTTGACTGAGAGAAACCTCAATGTCTTTTTTGTTTCATTTATAAAGTATTTAAATGTGTGTTGTTTTACTGGTGATAAAGTTGTGATTTATTAAATGTATATCTCTTCAAAATGGCTCCTTTACCTATTCAACAAGGTATGATGTGATGCAGAAACAGCCGTAAAAATGGTCAGAAACGTTCATTTCATGCACAAATGTGTTCTTCTCACTGTGAATGGGGTAATAACAATAAAGTGGCATCAGCATTTCTCTCAACATAAACTGACCTCCATGAAGGATTTGTTGACTGTATTAGTTTTAGCCAGGTGGATCTAAAGTGGAGACTTTACCTGTAAATGACAACAGAAAGCCCGTGTAACCTGTAGTAGTAGTTCACTAGAAATCACAGCAGGTGGCGGTAGAGAGCCTCAGTAAGCTTTTTAAGGGAGCTGTTAGAGATGTTAGTTTGTGTTGGATGAAAGGTTGTTGTTTTTTAAGCTTCAGTTTTATATGTGCATGCCTGTAATCATTATAAATCAATATATAATCAATTAAAGCTGCAAAAAGTTTGTAAAAGGAATAATTAGGGAAGCTCAGTGGTTCCCAACCTTTTCAGAGTAAACTAAGTAATGTATTTTAGTGATATTTCATATTATATTCAGTTCATAACAATAACTGATAACTGCAGGAAGTTTGTGTCAAATTAGCGATTTGGATGAACTTTGCGCAGATTATTTGTTTTTCTGATAATTGTAGGAACTTTTTACATAATTCTCTGTCTGTATTGTATCTTTTATGTAATCATACATATTTAATATATTAATATATAATAATATAATATATAATACAACAGAAATGGTATGTATTCATAGATTTTAATTTGTGTAGAAATGTCAATATAATAATATAATTATAATAATAATTTTATATATATATATGAACATTTATCTTCAAACATTCAAACACTTAAATAAACTATTAACTTTATGTAAACTCTTTGATATTCTGCGATTAAATTAACCACTTAACATGTTTTTTTGTGTTAAATTTATTATTTTCTTTTGTCTTTATGCATAGTTTTGTCATCATTATTTATTTATTTATTATTATTACCCCAGGGAAGACCAGCTGTGTTTTTAGACCAAATAACAAACAAACTGTTTTATACTGAAAATCTGGATTTGTTGGCCGAATCTTTTTCAGTTAAAAAATAAAAAAAAAAGATTCCACAGTGACGTGCCAGAGTTCTGAACTAACAGAACGTGCTGACGTAACGTTCTATCGGAGCATGGCGGGGGGCGTTACCGTGGCAACGTGTTCGTTGGGCGACAGCTCTCCGGTGACACACGCACACACACACACACACACACGAAACGTTACTCCGGTGTTTACGTTGATAACGGAAGCTCACCGATTTAAGCGATTAAGGAATTCACCTGTAAGGTCAGTGTGTGTGTGTGTGTGTGTGTGTGTGTGTGTGTGTGTGAACTTTACGTTGCTGTTTATGTTTTGTTGTATCACTTTAATATCTCTTTTTAATCTCTAATAACACTGTAAGTTCAACATTCATAATGTCCCTGTAGTGTAAGTTTATATTGTGTGTTTAACTGACTCTTCATATCATAAGTTACATTATTATTTTGACAGATATTGCGATATGATTATAGTGTGGAATCATTTTTGCATCACAAATTACATTTGTTTTTTTATGAAAAAAATACTGAAATCATGATAATGTTAAATGTTTTTGGAGTTTGTACCAAACAAACATGTTTCATTAAATCTTAAAAACATTATTGGTAGCTACGCTTTGCATATTGCACTTTATTTTAAGAATATTTAAATTATTTATGCAGCCCTAAACATTAATATTCCCATATGTAATACATAAAAATATATCCACTCACTAATTATTAATTATAAATGATTACAGAATAAACGATTTCTTTTTCTTTTTTCTTTTAAATTAATTGTCATTTTAATTTTGAATCCTGTTGCTTGTCCGTCTTTTCATCTTTTTTATTACTTTGTGTAAATTTAAAGTTTATTTCTGTGATTTTTTTTAATGTTACTTTGTCTTTTAACAGTTGACTTTCTAAAGCCAGTGTTGGCTCAGACAGTGGTCAGATAAAGCTGCTGTTTACAGCAGATACTAAAATGTAAACAGCAATAATAGATTTTTAAAATGTATTTTTAACATTGGTTATTTGTTCTAAATGTTGACAGTTTGATGGAGCGTTACGAGTCTCTGGGTCTGGTCGGGGAGGGCAGTTACGGTACCGTGCTGAAGTGCCGCCACCGAGACTCCGGTCGCCTCGTCGCCATCAAGAAGTTCATGGACTCGGACGATGACAAGACGGTGAAGAAGATCGCCCTGAGGGAGATCAAGCTGCTGAGGGTACCTGTCAATCAATCTATCAACCAATCAATCAATGAGTCACTGAGCGTGAGCCGTCTGGATGAGCTAGAAACCTGAGTGAACATGAACACAAAAGCCGCCTGTCAATCAAAACCCAGAACAACACAGAGTCAGATTCTTATCATTAAAACTTGACATGAGAGGAAACTTTGGAAGAACAGAAATTCTCAGCTGAGAGCAAAACATTATGAAACAATACTAGCTAAAGAATTTGTAAGACATTGCTGAAGGTTTCTTGTGCTTATTACAATAATCTCCCTCTTTAATATGTATAAAAAAAGCCCTAGTTTGTAGTTACGATAGATCATTTTATAAATAAATCAAAACAATCAAATAAAACATTCAAAATGTAAAAATAAAATTCAGTTTTCTAAACAATTACAAGTAGAGGTTTGGAGGTTTAAGATTTTTTCTAAAAAGTCCAAAAGGTGTATTGATTTTAAGGATGTATTCAAATTCACAAACACTTACTTTTCTGCTCTTATCTTTTCAACCATCAAGCAACTGCGTCATGACAACCTGGTGAATCTTCTAGAAGTGTGGAAGCGTCGCCGCCGCTGGTATCTGGTGTTCGAGTTCGTGGAGCGAACGCTTCTGGATGATTTGGAGCAAAACCCGAGCGGACTGGACCTGAACACCAGCCGGCAGTACCTGTACCAGATCCTGAGGGCTGCAGCCTTCTGCCACCAGCAAAATGTAAGCCCTGTGTGTTTGTGTGGAAGTACGGACACTGAGGACATCCGACATGGCTACCAGAGGAGGAACATAACATGGCTTCTGAATTTTTATCCCCTCTTTCCTTTCAAGATCATCCACCGTGACATCAAACCAGAGAACATACTCATCTCTCAGGGAGGTGTTGTTAAGCTGTGCGACTTTGGCTTTGCCCGGACCATGACGTTGCCAGCTGAGGGGGCGGTCTATACTGACTACGTGGCCACTCGCTGGTACAGAGCTCCTGAACTGCTGGTGGGAGACACCAAGTATGGCAAGTAAGTCTTGGCGTGAACACCTGAGGATGTGTTAGTGTAGATTGTCTGTTGATATAAATGTTAACAGGTTATTTATGTGTGTCTCTGTGTGTTTAGACCAGTAGATGTGTGGGCTGTTGGTTGTCTGTTAATAGAGATGTTAACAGGTCAGCCTCTGTTTCCCGGAGACTCCGACCTCGATCAAATTTACCACATCGTCACGTGCTTCGGTAAGCACTCAGGCAAAAACATTTGTAAGATAACAATTACTTTAAACCCTCTCAATATAATTGTACTCTCTAAGTTCTCCCTTTTTTCTATAATAGGTAACCTAACAGCTCATCACCAGGAGTTGTTCTACAGGAATCCTGTGTTTTCTGGAGTCAGACTGCCTGAATGTTCTGGCAGAGTCCCACTGGAGCAGCGCTTCCCTACAATCACAACCACTGCCCTGAACCTGGCACAGGTACAGTTAAATGATACAATACAAATATTTCTATAAACATACAGACATGTGGCAAAGGCTTCCATTCAAAGTTTCTAGAATGAATGAAATGACTGAGACTTGAACAGGATGGGATTTTATTAGCTATTCCTGTTCCATTACCTTTTGTTGCCAAACATATTTTCATCAGTCCCTCTGATAGTGTGGTTTTCTGTCCATATTATCTTCTTAATATTCAACAACTACAGTTCACATTATGTTAATGTTGCAGAACAATTCATGCCTGTACAGCTCACCGGACACATCCTATTAATATGATGAACCTGTTCCTGTTCTGGAGAGTTGAGGCTGAAACTGTGGCAATAGGACAGTAGCATATCCTGAACAGTTGTCGTCAGTGTGTGGGTTTACAGTAAGAAAACACGGTACAGGTGTTATGGTGTGTGTCCTATGCTACTCAACTTAGGCTTTCTATAGTCAAACACTGATTCCTAAAACACCACCAAGTCACACATTAAATTAAGTAAAACCACCTACTGAGCGCTGAATGTCTTGGGGATATATTGACTTTGAGAAATTGGGAATCTTTAACATCAGCTACTAAAGGATCTGCAGCTTGCATCTTGGCACTTATCTTGGCACTTTAATTTCTTCTTCTTAGTATTTTTATTCACTTTGAGATCCTAAGTTAAACATGCCAGAAGCTGTTATACCTTTGTGTCTTTCAGAGTTGTCTCCAGATGGATCCAGAAAGACGTGCTCAGTGTTCAGAACTGTTAGAACATCCTCTGTTCACGCAAGATTCCTTCCACATCAGGTATCTCTGTGTGTTCACAGTTTAACAGTTTTACATTTACTCTGTAATGTGTGGTTTATTTATACAACTATGCTACAGATGTATCCTCAAGAGCTTATTGTATCTACAACCATGTTGACTTTGACCATGGCTTTTATCTACATGAACTTGTCTTCAAGTTCTGCCCTTGGAGTAGGCAAAAACTTAATATGTGTGTTAGCCAGACTTTGCAGTAGTAGAGCATTAGTGATGCTAGGAATCTAACCATAAACCTTTTCAATATTGATTTGCCTTCAAAATCTAGTTACTAACTTGCTGCATCTACGTATCTATGTTTCTAAACAGGGTTTTGGACGAGCTGAATGCTAAGATCCAAAAAGATCATAGAGAAAACTCTACCCTTCCCAAAATAGCCAAAACCCAAAGACGAGAAAGGGATGAAGGGGATGACCACAGAGGAAAGAAACAATCTGAAGACATGGATCAGAAAGTTGACAAGGAAAAGGAGAAGAGGGACAAGGAGGGCAGAGAAGAAAATACACCGAAAACAAAAGGCAAGCAGCCAACAAAGCCGCCTAAAACCGTTCGGAATATTTCAGAACCTTTGGTGTCCACCAAACAGTCCAAAACATTATGCACCAAGACTGCAGATAATGCAGCAAAAACGACTGTGGCCATAAGAAGTAAACTGGCAAAAACTACTGGTGTGGAGCTGAGAAAGGAACCTGAAAAAACAACTATAACCCTTACTTCCAATTCTTTGGTGGCTTCCAAGATTCCAAGCAAAATTGAGGTTGCTACCCAAACTATTCCTTCTGTCGCCAAGCCATGTAAGACAACTACTACTTCAAAGCATCCAACCAACCGCTCAAACATGGACACCGAGCAAAGAAGGACCTCTGACAGTCCAAAAGTCTTACCCTCAAATCCCAAGCCATTTAAGACTACCTCAAACTCTGGCCCAAAAATCAACAAAAACATCACCTCTTTGACCACCAGCTCGTCAAAGATTCTTACCTCAGATCTTTCAGCGCAGTCCTCCACAGTTTTCATAGAGGCCAGTCCTACCCACAGCACTACAACACCACCTAAAGGAACCCTCCAAACTGACTCATCTTCAGATACTAAAGCCACAAATGACACCACCTGTGTACCCAATCAATCTTCCAGGTGCCTTACAACAGACAGAGGACTTACAGAAGTATTGATTGCAAACAAAAATCAGCAGGGTGGTTTTAATACTTCAAAAAAGGACATAAAGGAGGCTCACAGAAACTTGAAGAAGAGCCCGGTGACCAAAACCGCTGAGATATCCAGTGCTTCAGGTGGATATTATGAGGAGAATCTTGGATCTTCTGAGCCCTGCAGCATCAATGAGCAGAGTACTTCCAAGTCCAAGATCACCACAGAATCCAGATCACCCTCAACCTCCATGCCGAGTGAAATCCCTAAAACCAACACATCAGTAGGGACTGTCCCGAAAACACTGAACGCCTCAGATAAAGAGAACAGAGAGGATTTGGCATTTTCTGTATCCAACAATGCAATGACCAATTCTTTAGTACATCAAATCTCAAAGGTTTCTAGAAGCTCAAATAGTGAGCGAAAGAACAGCAGCAGTGAAGCTGAACCTAACATGAAATCCTTGAAACCACCTCACTCCAAATCTTTGATCGGAGAACCTAAAACAAAGCTTGGGTCTTTTAGCAACCACACCAAGTCCAGCGCAGCAATGAGTCAGAAAACTTCTACAGAGGCAAGGAAGAAAAGAGACAACCCAGAAAGGAATATCACATCAAATATATCCACATCTGCAAATTCAACTTCATTCACTTCTACAGATAATTCAGAGCACAAAGCTATGTCAAGAAGCTCTGTGTATTACAACATGGACACTGCATACGTTAATGAGCTGGATTTCAATTTACCCCATTCCTCTCCACCTCCTCCTCCTCCTCCACCCTCGTCTACTCCACTACTCCTCCCTCCATCTTCCACACCCCTTATTCCCTCTTTCTCTGTCATCAGTACCAACAGCCCAGCCCCTAGCGATCACCTTACCCTTGGTGCTGGTTTCCATCCTGGGGCCCACAGCCTTTGGTAAGTTCTCGCAATGCAGTACCAATCTGAAACAAGTGTAAACCTATCCTGATGTTACCCACTGGTTTGTGGAGAACTGTTTTGAAGTATGCCGTATTTTCTGAAAATATTTTATGTGAGAAATAAGCAATGTAACAGAATCTGGATCCAGCACTGCCTAGTTTGACAGTTTGATCTAAATTTGGTGCATTGAGCTGAACGGACTCACTGTCAATCACAAGGTAGCCCCACCCTAAAGCATACCCTGCATTATGGTCTATTCTACTCTAAATGGGACCATCATTTGCTTGAAACTAGCTAGATTGAGACCATAAATTCATTAGGAAACTGTTAATGGAGTTAATAAATTAAGTCACAAGGGTCATTTCTCCATAGGACTCAATACTATCAGCTTCTTTGTGTGTCCAATGGAGCTGCCCTCTGCTGGCCATTACCTAGAATGCTTTACAATACTTCTGCGTTGGTTTAGATATAGCCTGAGTTTTAGGCCCAAAATTAAAAGTGTTTCCCAAAATCATTGACAAATGGCTGAATCCTTTAACCTTGGGTGACTGGTGTTTCTGTGTGTGTATCACAGGTGTTTAGACAAACCAAGGCATCACGGTGGCATTTACAGTCGACAGGCCCAACAATCTCTGTCCGGCCACATTACAGGATCACTCACAGCACAGGTAACAGTTTGTTTCACTTGTTTACAGCAGAATTATAACGGAGAATGTGCTCTTTCAAAGTTACCACTCTTGCTTCAGGTGTCGGAGAAGAGTCTGATGTGTGAGCGTTCCTTCCTGTCTGACCACTGTAACCACAGCGGCGGCATTACAGTGTCCAAAAAGAAGTCAGACATCCATTTCCCAGATTTAAGAACCTCAGTACTGCCAGGGCTCAGAGGAAGAGAAGGTACGTACACAACACTACCTACAAACTTCACCATAGTACCTACAATTTAGCTAATCTTAAATATAACGTCAAATCAGTAAGAAATGTTTTAGCACTTCTCTCAATCAGCAAATTTTGAGAAAGGATATTAACTTACACACAAAAAGCAACCAAATAACTAAACATTTCACTGTTTGTTAGCTATAAATCAATGACACGGTTTTCTCACATTTTTACGAGTGCCTCATCAGTTGCATATAATATATATTATGAGCCAGAAAAATATCCTCACTCAATGTCTTCACATTAAAATGTCTATTTTATCCCACTATTTGAGCATCAAACTAGACTTTCCTCCAATCTAAAATATGTATAAAAGTAGTGATTGTTATCCAATACATGAACTAAATACAACTATTAAAATCATGAAGAATTAAATAAATATGCAATGTGTTTCAGGTTAAGAACTCAAACTAAAGTGCATTGTGGTGTAAAACATGTAAAAGAGTGTTGTTGTTTCTGGGTCTCACTACACACAAAATATTTATTAATACTTTATTCATACTACATAAAGTGATACCTCCTTCGATGTTTTCTCAGGTAAACACACCAAAAGCACTTCCAATGATCAGAGGAAAGAGAAACAGCTGGTTCCCTCCATTCCTCCATCAGAACCACAGCATCACGGACACAACAGTACTGATTCACACTCAACATAACAAAAGCTTTCAGATATTCACCTCTTTACTTCAATGTGACTGCAAAAATGAATGTGTTGGTGGAATAACTGGTCTTGTGTTGAAGTCAGAGTCATGTTTGATAAAAAAATTTATTAATTATTTATTAATTGATTATTAATTAATCAAAGGTTGTTTTATTATGTTACACCATTTTTAAAGCAGCAAACAGGTTGTTCACATGTGAATACATTTTAAATAAATTACTAAACAGCACTTACAGCAATTGTTTTATGTGTGTATTATATAAATAAATAAGGTTTTTAAAAAAGTAAGACTGGTTGTGTTGGTTTGTGGCAGCAGCAACAGCTGTAAACTTACATAGACTTACATACAGACAGCTGAATATACGAAATATTTACTGACATTACCATAGGGATGCCAGTAACTACTTCACTGGCTACTAAATTCCATGGTAATTCAACAGGAATGCTAATGTGTCAAGAAACTGTAAATAAAACCTTCCATGGCATTAAAGATTAAAATGCCACGGTACAATTTTAAGACTCGTCACTTGAGTCCTCTGAAGAAAACGAAGCTATTTTCCATCTTTTCACCTCCGTCCTGCTCACACGTTTCTTTTCATCGCTCTCTGATGTACTGTCACTTTTGTGAGGCTGCCCTCCTATTGGCTGAGAGAGAAAAGTGTTAAATCCTGGGAGAGAACCAGCCGCATGTTGTCTGCTGTTGGCCAGGAGGTAGTGGAGGAGGTCATGGATAGATTTTCTGTCAGGGACTGGTGCTGCTGGAGCTGGCTGTGGTTTCTTTGGAGGCAAAGGTACGGCTGGCTTTTTGGTTGTGGTCACCACCTGCTGGGAAATTAAATATTAGACATAAACTTTCTTAACAATGTTACAAAGTCCTAAAAATTGTTATGATATTGAATAACATGGCCAAGAGGCTGCATGTATATGGAAAACTAAGCTGCCTAAGAAGGCAACTTAGGCAAGTGTGGCACCTTTAATCAATCCCTTGAGGATTTCACATTCTATTTTTGAGATTGTTGTGGGAAAATCTTAAAGTTGGGAAAATGCTCAATGTGATGGCAGCTTTTCTAAAAAACTTCAAGATTTTTAGATTTTTGTGGGGAAAAGTTAAATCATTTAAATTAAAATATAAAGAAGTCAAATCAAATAGACAAACAAATAATAGTTAAGAAATACAGTTACAGTACATAAAGACCAGCACAGAAAAATAATCAATTAAAAATGTCACCTTGTTGGTTGTTGGTCTTGTTAAGTATCTTAACAAATATTTGACAGACATTTATGGTTCACGTTTTTGTAAATTACAAAAATCACACACTAACGCTGAACACATAACTAGAATTGTGGATGATTGTGGCTTTTTAATTAGTTGCTTGTTAGCCTTAAAAACCCTTGAGTGTTGGTAACTTTGGAGGATTTAATAAATTAATTAATTAATTTAATTTAATTTAATAAAACTAAAATCTGAAAAACGTAGAATTTCTCTGTGAAGATGCTTTAATGTAAGACAACAAACATGTGAAAACTACATATTTTCCGACAATCTCATATTGTACAGAAAACTGCTCATGGTGTAATTACCTTCCTGGTGATGGGTGTGGTTGTTGTTGTTGTTGTTGTTGTTGTGGTTGTGGTGATTTCAGATGGTGGGTCAGTGAAAATCCTGCAGGTGTCCACAGCAGAACCATCAACCTCTGGAAGATCAAAATCTGGCAGAAAGGGGAAGGACTGAGCTGATGAAGAGATGTTAGAGGTCGTTAATTTTATTTTTTGACTTTCTAAGACATTTAACAGGTCTAATAGTGCAACATAACTATTTTGCATTTGTTTTTACAGTTGACATGTGGATCCCAACCATGGGGTTATTAAAGTTTCCCGGGATGTTGCAAGGACTTATTGATTTTAAAGGGTGTAAGAAAAAGTTTTATTATGCTCAGCATTTTATTCATTTCTGTTAAAAAGAAATGAAAATAAAGTTTTTAAAGCTCAGATTATCATTATAGCCTTCACTGTCTGATAAACAACTACACAGCTACTAGTACGACGATAAAAATATACAGAATCTGCCAAAAACAAGTCTATTAAGTCTGTATGATTGTTAAAAAGTATAATACAGACAGAGAATTGAATAAAAACATCAGGAAAACTAAATCCTAATCAATATTAACAGCAAATATTCTTCAAAATCAAAATTCATCCAAATCGCTGGTTTTACACAAACTTTTCAAATTAAATATCCATAAAATTAAACAGTTTACTCAATTATGACCACTGATACAGACTATGCAATTAAAGGAACAGAACAATAGTTAATATATTTATTGATAATAAATCCATAATAAGACCACATTAGCTTTTTTAAAAACGTTGTATCTGGATAAGTTCAGCTCTTCCACAGCGAACAGTCTGCACCTGTAAGGTCAACAGGTGCTTTATGTGCGTGTCTGGTGTACATTAAGGCGTCTGTGCTGCTATCTGATCTGTCAGTCGTTGTTGCATATTTTATGATGACAGCTTTAAGGTGTGTTTTTTCTTCTTGTCTTTTGTCGGCAGTAAAGCTGCCGTGAAGACTAAATCTGATAAGAAATAATCACCAATTAGGTCCAATTATGGCAACTAGATTTGTTTTTATCTTTAACTTTATGAAATACAAAAACAAGCGTATTCGTACTCACCGTGAGTGAAGTCAATGCTCTGAAATCTGAGGAGGAAGAGGAGGAAAAAGACTGTCAGCCTGCAGGACATGGCTATAAATGAAGAGAAACAGCTAATTCATAAAAAAATATTCGGGGAAATTTGAGAAGATTGAGGGAAGACTAAAGTGAAAATGGAAAGCAGGAATAAGAAAAATGAGTGTTGAAAGGACAGACTGCAGACTGACTGAAGAAGAGCTGAGATGAGGAAGCTTGATGGAGGGTAGAAATAAGGGAGGTGAAGAGGAGGAGGGAGGAGAAATGAAGGGAAAAGATGGATAATGTCTAGACTGTAAAGTTTTGTCTGAGCAGATCTGACACAGTTTGTGGTTCTGTGTTGCAACAGAGTTAATCCTCGCTGCTTTTTTTAAACTTTATTTATTCAAGGAAGGTTTACGGAAACGCCCGGCTTTACAGTAACACGTGTTTAATACTGTCTTCACTTATTTACTGTTTTCCTTTCCTGTAAATTACTTTCAAGTTTATCATAATTAGGAATTTTTGAAACATCATCATGACTTCAGACAGAGGTAGATTAAAGCAATCCAAACCAAAATTACAAATATCCTGATTTTATCTATTCTATCTTTATCTATCAGTTGGATTTTAAAATGCAATCTCCAGCGGGCATTTTAATATTTTAGAAAAAATGTGCACTTGATGTCCACATACATGATATTGTGCCTAGAGACAAAGAGTTAGCATGCTCGCTAGCTGAGGATCTATACAGAAGACTCAAATTTTTTTCTTATATTGCAATTTATAACTAGTTAATTCGTAATAATTAGGGAAATGTAAGATCCGACTGT
The DNA here is from genome assembly GCA_019097615.1 of Morone chrysops. Lineage (NCBI taxonomy): Eukaryota > Metazoa > Chordata > Actinopteri > Moronidae > Morone > Morone chrysops. Next base: position 2,647,782 of record JAGRRF010012759.1, read on the forward strand.
TATTTCCTTCTTACATTAAGACTGTTTGGCTGCAGTTATGTGTGATTTAAATGTACATTTCTGTACTTAATTTTACAAGAAGGCTAACCGATAAGTTTGCGAAAACATAGCGCTTTCACCAGTAATGTTGAAAAGGTTAATAAAGTTTAGGCTAACATTAGCTGTGCTGGGCTTTTTTTAAAACGTTACCAGCAATGCCCCAAAAAATAATGTTAGCTAATAAAGTAATTATGGTTGGAAGCTTGTGTAGACTATAGGTAAGCTTTAGCCAAACATGCAATCATTTTCAGTATATTGAGCAGATAAACACATTGTTTAATACATTTCTTACACGTTTGCTCGTGGTTCTGGTTTTGGGAACACAAAGAAATACCAAACTAAAATATTCTGAGCATTGCTGTTACAGCATCAACATGTGAAGAAAAAAACGGTTCCAAATTATTCACATCCAGTAGCTGTTTTATAATGTAAATTGGGAAGATTTAAAAAAATAACACAATAAATCAGTTTTCAAAGCTATTAGCATTTGCCAACCAACCGAATAATGTCGGCTATCATTTGATTGGCTGTTACTGTCGGGGTTAGGGTTAGTTCAGCAAATTATAATTTATCAGTAAAAACAACAAAGCAGCACAACATCAAACTATCTTTTTGTTTAGTTTCAAATTTCTTTAGCTACCAAATTATTTTACCAGATGTATTTTCAAAGTGATGTTTTAACACCAACATTACCACCAATAATGTTTGCTTTCATTGGAAAAACAATATCTTATTAAAGATTTTGTATGTTATCAATGATATCAATGTTTTTACTGTAGCTTTTACTGAATGAACAGAAGTCAGTCAAATGTTTTCCTTTCTGTTTTGAGTTGAGATAAATACACTTCTTCCACCTGGAGTTTCCCTGACAGTTTCTTTTTCTTTTTTAAATACCTTTTAGTCTTATACTAAACCTCTCAACAGCTTGAGTAATTGTTTCCATCAGAGATCAGTGGAGCATTAAACCTCTAATCTTAATTTGATCTACTGTATATGATGATGCACCATGAGGTTATGGCTCGTCTGGGATCTAGTCTGGAATTCAGTTACCTGCAAACATGATGATATTTATGTTTGAAGGGAGGTCCAAGTACAACAAACCTTTTCCCCTTTCTTCAACTTTAAAATATGCACCATTTTATTTAGTCTGTTACTTTGGCCTTCATGCAACGATTGGTGACAGATTTGTGTGAAAAGCTCCATCGTTTGGTTGATTTTGTAGAGATAAACCTGTTTTAATTAATTATCTCAGCTGTTGGGTCGATGCCCAGTTTATGGAAACAGTTACTCATTCAGATTTCCCGTGATACACACCTACAAACACAACCCTCCAGCCATTACTAGCGTTACTCAACTGGAACCTGAGATTTCCAAACATCATGCCGGGACTGTTATAACCACGGTTGCCATGGAAGCGGGTGTCTGCTTACATACACACACCTACTTTACAGTCAACCGTAGCGCTGTAATCTCGTGTGTGTATGTGATCATGATCCTCTCCCATTATCTTGTCATATCCAAACAAAAGGCACATTGTTCTTTTAGCTAGCAGCTCTATTGCATTGGATGACAACCACTTTGGTCCAGACTGAAATATCTCAACATATGCTGGATGGATTGGCGTGAAATTTGGCAGAGCCATTTGTGTCGCCCAGGTGATGAATCCTATTGACTTTGGTGATTACTTCACGTTTACTTTGGCGCCACCGTGAATTTTAAATTCAGGATTTCCAGTGAAATATCTCAACAATTATTAGATGGATTACTGTGAAATTTGGTTCAGACATTAATTTTGCCTCAGGATCAATTGTAATAACTTTAATTATCCTTTAACTTTTCCTCTAGCGCCACCATCCAGTCTGAATTTTTCCAATACTTAGTTGGTGAAGCTGGGGGTTTTTGCATCTGCGAAAGTTCTATTACTGTGAAAATATCGGCATCTATAGGTCCGCCTTGACATTCTCATGTCACCCATAGTAACATCACAAAAGAAAAGAAAGAAAGAAAGATCACATGTTCTCGATTTGATGTGCATCTCTCAGGCGGCTGTGGTGCAGAGGCAGAGCAGGTCGTCCCCTAATGGGAAGATTGTTGGTTCGATCTCTGGCTGCCACATGTCGAAGTATCTTTGAGCAAGATTCTGAACCCCAAATTGCTCCCGATGCTGTGCATCGGTGTGCGAATGTGTTAGTTTCTGTCCGATCGCTGTGTGAATGTGTGTGAAAGGGCATGTAGTGTAAAAGTGTTGGAAGACTAGAAAGAAACTTGCTATACAAGTACAGGTCCATTTACCATTTACCATCTATGCGGCCATCATATTGCAGAGGTCACATGTGCATCTACGTGAAGGTCAGATCTACTCGTTAACAATATAGTTTAAGATTAAGACAAACAAAATCAACTGTAACTTGCTTAATTCTGAAATTTGGTTTGTTATAAATGTGAGAAACTGAACATGGTCTTGGTTACATGCAGGAATTAATTCATTTACTGGGGGCGAAACTAATGAGCTCTCCATCATATTTCATGAAAATATGATTAAATTAAACTTGTAGAATTAAGCAAGTTACAGACAATTTTGTAGTTAAGTCTGTATGTTGTATTGCAATATGGCGACTACGCAGACGTATAGTGGCGAATCCTGGAAACCTATCTATGTTTTCCCCAAACAGATTTTTAGGCATTTTATTATTTCAACTGGCTTGAACTATAATTTATATAGCTTCTGTAAATTGGGAGCATGCCCCCAGGCCACCATAGGGTTGGACTAAGCCACAAATGTTTACATGTCTAGATTCGCCCCTGGACTAAACACCTGTTCCACTGCTAATGTTCCCATCAGCATCATCAGCTGTACTTTTTTAGTTTAACACTAATTAGCAAATGTTAGCGTGCTAACAAACTAAACTAAGATAGTAAACATGGTAAACATTATACCTGCTAAGTAGCATGTTAGCATTGTCATTGTAAGCATGTTAGCATGGTGACGTTAGCACAGCTGTTGACTCTTTTCCACATCTGTTCAGAACCTTTTGGACTCAACCTGAAATTCTAGCCAATAGCTGAAATAAATAGCAAAATTTTATCGGAAGGCAAATGTAGTCAGTCAGTTTTATTTATAAAGTCCAACATCACGTATCACAAATTTGGCTCAAGAGACTTTACAATCTGTACAACAGTATAGTAAAAAAAACACGACTTGAGTTTAAATTAATTTAAAGCTGCATTAACTGGTTTTGATCACCAGGGCTCGTCAGTGAGCTTGTTTCTGATCAAATGTTGACTTCACGGATGTGAGAAATGTATAAAACTGTCAGAAATTAAAAAATAAAAGAACTGACATTCAGAAAGCAAATTGTTTGTGTGAAAAAAAAAACTTGCTTCTTTGGCTGTGAACATTAAAGTGCAAAAATCACATCACAGTTTATTATTAGTTTAAGGTCGAGTGTGTAGCATTTAGTGGCATCTAGCTGTGTAGTTGCAGATTACAACGCCCTCACCTCACTGTCCCCTTACAGGCACGTAGGAGAAACTACGGTGGTGATTATAAATGTTACACACTAGACCTTTAAGACACTGAAGTGCTTTGGTGTTAGTGTGGAGTGCTTAAAAATGAATAACTTTGCAATAACAACAACAACAAAATATTTTATTTTACAAACAGCTATCAGTCTTAGAGGATCCGTTTCATATTTTATCACAAGAATCAAACTGTAAAAGTAAACAAACTAACCCTAGTTGGGATTAAACATTATAAATCCTGAGCTTTGATAATCTGCTTCATAGATTATATGACAATGACAGTGGTGATGATGATGATGAAGGTGATGAAGGTCTAGGTGAACTTCCTGATGAAGCGCAGTTTGAGGTAAGCAATGGTGAGGAAGCAGAAGGTCATGACGCTCAGAGCTACGTGGTTCTGCCAGAAGCCCCAGGTGGAGTAATCGACCCCCTGCTCCTCCAGAAACTCCTCCCCCGTACAACTGGAAACAATACAAAGGTTCCTCAGTAACTATCACAAATAAAATGGATATAATTCATACATGGAAATAAGAAAATAGTTGTGTATGTAACTAATCAACAAGCTCACTATTAAACTTAAAACATTATTTAAAACTTAAACACATTAACTAGCAGGTTAATGTAACTAACCACTTAACGTGAAAAATGGCAACTTTAAGTAGGTCAGTTACTAACTAACTAACTAATTACTAGGCTCACTAACTTGCTCATCTAAACAATTAACCAAGCATCTGATCAACAAACTGACAAACTAAGTTACTAACTTCCTGACTAGCTGACTAGCTAACTTGCTAATATTTTAACTAGCAAACAAACAACTAATTAAACAACAATTATAATAATAATATGATGTAACTAGTTGACAAACTCAACTCTGATTATCAATCAACTGTTTATTACTTTTAAAATTTGTTTTAAACCAAACTGAATAATAACAGGAGACTTCTGGGATGTAGTGTGTGATGTTGTCCAGCATGTGACAAACTGATGTGGTTTCTTTTTAACCAGTTATAACAACTATAAATATATAAGTATATAAATGTGTGTATTTGGATGTGAATGTTTCTTACACAAGTCCAGGTGGGATGATGCTGCTGTTTAACCCCTGACAGAAGTTCAGCCCAGAGAACTCGTTAACCTGCAGAGCCTGGAGAGACAGAAAGATCATCACCATCAAACCACCAACTTCAACAACGCATATTTTAATTTACAGATGTTATGTTTGTAATTAATCCTACTTTGTGTCCTGAGATTGAAAATAAAAATGTGTTCACTGTTCAGTTAAACAGTTACTTTATTTTCTTTTACATTGACCAACATGATTTATTTGTTTAAATCTTAAAAATCTTCTAACTTAATTTACTGCATTATTGATATTGATTATTGATGGAGTTGTATCATACTGGAAACAGCATCAAGTGTTGTGTTGATTCTGGCACCACCCTGTGGACAAAAGTGGTAGTGTTTCCACAGCAGACGTTAAGAATAATAAACAGGATTAAATTGAACTAAATGGTTAAATAACCATTTCTATTTTATTCTAACTTTCTTAGCACATCCATTAGAATCTAAATCAACTACTGTACAGTAAAAAAAACCTAAATGCAAAGAATTATGGGTAAGAGTGTATATTAGTGTATGAAAGGCCAAACTGAATAAAAACAGATCAAATTCAGTGTCCTTTTTCGAGTATTTTAAGTTGTATGAACACACATAAGAACAGAAACAGGAACATAATAAACTACAGGAACTGAATGTGTGTGTGTGTGTGTGTGTGTACGTACAGCGAGGCCATATCGTGGTATACTCAAGTATTTCAACCAAGCAAGCCAGTTGACGATAGAGGGAAGATTCACGAGTAAACCAGCAAAGATCTGCAGAAAAATAGAGGAACAGACGTTTACAGGTAAGTAGTGGTTAAATGTGTTTGTGCTGTTGTGTGTGTGTGCGTGTGTGCATGTGCGTGTGCGTGTGTGTCACCATCATGAAGACGCAGGCAATGGTCATGAAGATGTTGGCGATGGCCACCACCGTCTGGTCAGCAGAGATGGCCAGAGCCATGGAGGTGGCCGTGTAGGCGACCAGAGTCACGGAGAACATGAAGAGGAAGAAGGCCTCAGCCGTCGGCTTCAGACCTGCACACACACACACACACACACACACAAACACACACACACACACAATTAATCTAAAGCTATTATTTGCTAACAGTACAGTTAGAGGAAGTAAAGAAGCACTAACAAAAACGTTACTGCTGAAAAAACCCCTCTTTTTAGAGTATAAAAACAACTAAAACAAACTAACTAAACAAACAACAAAAGAAAACAGAAAGTTGCTTTTCTGTTTTAAAGCAGTAGTTTTTTATTGTGTCATTAACTATAAGTTCAGACACTGATAAAGTTCAATATGTTACTTGAATAATTATTATTTAAAGGTTCTAACACTTTTAAACAATGTGAATTTTGTAAATACTCTAAAACTAAAACTGATCAACAAGGTAAGAATTAAACTAACACTTTATTTTATTTATTTATATTTATTAGAAATTCAAATCCAAACTTTAAAAATCACTTGAGAATTAACTAAAACTGAAATTGAAACATAAAGTCTTAATTAAGGATATATTGAAAAATGATGAAAAAAACAGCTATTTCTAACATTTTAGGATCTGAAACTGGAGAATTGTTGGTATTTTTGAAGATAAATAACTATTGGTTGATTATTAAAATACCTACTGATTAATTTTCTGTCGTAAATAAATAAAATATAAACAAAGCTCCCTACATAGCGTGTGTCCTACCCACCGATCATGAAGTACGCCACGCAGCTGAAGACGATGGCGGGGATGGTCCGCAGCGTGATGATGTCAGACAGGATCTTAGATAGGAAGTACACAGACACCCGGTAGTATCCGCTGATATACTCGTGACTGATGAGAGACGGAAAAACACAACAAACATTTAATTAATACAGAAATCAATCAAACTACACTCTGAGAAGTCAGTTCATATGTTTGTGTTTGTTCTCGTCCTGTAGGTTGTTGTATTGTATTGTGTTGAAATAATCAAATATATATAAAAATAAATCAGTCAAATATGTGTTTGTTTACTCACATTGTGGGGACTCAGTTCCTATCTGGGGACAAAATTCAGGTCCCCACAAGGTTTAAATTTTCATTTAAATGTATAATTTGTTTCTAACTTTCCAAGATCGATATTATTATCATCGATTATCAATTTTATTTCTACCTGCTTTCTTAATTTATTTAACTTTTATTAAACACAATCGTCATAAATCGATTGAATTGTATTTTTAAATTTACACTATTACATTTTTACTCTCATTATCGTCTTCGCTGCACTTCGAACTGAACTAAACTGTATTAAAGGTGTAAATAAAGTTTGATTGATTGATTCATTGGCTGTGTGTTTAATGTCTATGGTGGATATGGTTATAACTTACCTTAGCATAAAGACTGAAAATAGGAAACTATTACATAACTTCCCCAAAACCATAAATTGTTCTTTTATATGTTTCTTTTTTCTTGTTTCTGTTTATACAAGTTAAATAAATAAGATAAACTGTGTAAAGAAATCAGCTTTAGAGGCGTATTTTCAAGCTTTGAACAGAACTAAGCCAGCCATTTCCCTCTGTTTCCAGTTAATTGTTTCAAGTTAATAATAATAATAATAATAATAATAATAATAACTACAGTGCAAAAATATGAGCCATATTGATCTTTTTACGCTCATTTCTTTAGACTGAAAATAAAATATTAATGAATTATCGTGGGGGGTAAAGTGAGTAAAATGTTGTAGTAAAATTGGTTCAGATGTCCTCACAAGTGTGGGTATTTGTATGTCAAACTCACATGAAGAGTTTCCTCTCAGAGATGAAGAGTTCAGCAGATGACAGCGAGCTGAAACACTGATTCACGACAATGAAGAAGAGTGCACCAAACCTGAAAACAAACAAAACAATCAATACACAGACTGATACATAAAGTATGCAACCTGAATATTGTAACATTATTAGTTTTATATTATTTATTTGTTTCATCTATAAAATGTCAGAAAATAGTGAGAATTCCAAGTTTCTTAGTTCTGCTTCTACTAATATTAGTTTGATCTACCAGCCGACTTCTACCAGTTTACTGCTACAACAACAACAACACTACTGTTACACTGCTATGTTATATCACTGCTACTGATATAAATACTACAACAGATGCTGTTAACTTTAAATAAGCCAAAATAAAATACCTGTTCTGCATTCCACTTTGATCCTCCTTGACACCAAAGAAAATGGCTCCAACAACCAGAGCGAGGAACAAGGTCACCGCTACCTAAACACAATAAAAACAATAATACAATTTATACATTTTAGGAAGCATGCCAATTCGCTTTCTGGGGTTAGAACATCAATACCGCTGTTGATCTGTCTGTTAAATATATATAATATATTCAAATTACATATTTATATAAAATACATGTTAATTGGTTGATCTTTACAGTTGCTGGTAGGCAGATTTTGTAACATTCAGACAGAGCCAGGCTACCTGTTACCCCCTGTTTACAGTATTTATGCTAAGCTAAGCTAACCAGTTGGTGGCTGTAGCTTTATACATTTAATAGATAAAGATGAGGATGGTTTTTATTTTCTCATTTAACTCACTGACAGAAAGTAAATATTTTTTCCCTAAAAGCTTTATATCTTTAAAGTTGCAGTTTCTCTTATGGCCATGAGATGTTGCTCAAACTATATTCAAATTGTACAAAAGTTACTTTATTTGTCACAGTCAGAAGACAATTTTGGGACACATTTTCTGGTTTCAGTAATGCATTTAAAACACATTTTACATGTTTGATTTTTGTACATTATTTGTACCAAACACTCGTTCAACACACTCAACTTTACAAACTTGTTTTATAAACTGCTACAATCATTACACATCCCTGCCCTGAAATGTAAGTTACACATCAGACTGATATAAGTCATTATGAACGTTTTAAGACGGAGACTGAAGCCGGCTTGATATTCCTACCTGAGCGATGGAGGTCTGAGGGTTTAACATGAGGTTGCGGAACGTTCTCTTGAGAACCCATCTGAACTGTGTCAGGAAGCTGGTGTTGTAGGTGATGGTTCTGGAGGGAGCGGTGGTGGTTGTCGGCTTACCCTGAATTATGCTTTCTATTATGAGAGAGGTGAAAAAGGTTATTTTTAATTCATATAACCTGAAACTTTACAGCGAGATGCTTCTTTGGATGTATACATCAGTGTTTCTCAAACGGAGGTATGAGTACCTCTAGGGGCACTTTGGATCACTGCAGGGGGTATGTGAAAAAATATGTCATACATAACTCCTAAAATAATAATAATAAAAACTAACTAAAGTGTTACTTATTATAAAGACACAAAAAGCAAAGTAATTCTAAACATTTGAAATGAAGCATTTAAGTGTTTGTCTTAATAAATTAACACTGATGGTGTCTCTTTATATTGGCTTTTTTTTTCCTCTACCAAAAATATTTCAAAGCGTGTATATAGACATTGTTTGTGCTATGTGTTTGTTTTGTTTACCTTGAATAATAATGCATTTTCTACATTTTTATTTTGCTGAAACAGACAGATTCTGAATTCTGTTTTCTATATATGTATTTTGCTTTGTATTATATTAAAAGTTAAAGATATATAATGAGACTATAATAGTTAGTCTAAATTTTCTTTGAATTTTTGCTCTGATGTAATTTACACCTAAAATGTTATTTCATCTACATTTATTATGAGTTTCTTTTGTGTTGAATGACCTATAAACAATTAAGTTAATCTCACCAAACTTCAGTCACAGTTTCGAAAAGTTCTTTTCAAATTATTACCAGAACAAAATAGTATCATCGGCAAATAAAATGCATGAATATTTCTAATCATTCTATTGGAAACACACAAACATCAACCAAATCAATCAACCAACATTTGCAGTTTTTCTCAAAAAGGACTGACGGTCAGTTTGATGAAGCAGATTTTGGAGTTTAGACACTCAAATACAGATAACGAGATCGACCCTGCAACCTTTTTGTTACCTACCAAGCTCTGCTTTGGTCTGTTTGTAGTAGTGGCAGTTTCTGTATTCTTCTACGAGTTTGTCCTCGATCCCCCGTCTGGATAACGACACAGAGTCTGAATCTGGGTCTGGAGGGAAGACAGACGTTGAGGATCGTTCCATTTCGAATCGATATGGTTCCTGTTGGATTAAAATCTGACCCAAACATTCACACCTTCGCTGTCCAAGCTGTTGAGGGCAACCGCGGTTGAGTCTCCGTTAATGATGTCCAGGAAGAAGTCAGCGGGGTTGTTGTGGGGCTCACAGGTGTATCCTGGGAAAATTGCATACTGATTGACAATCATCACCTTTGCATCAGATTGTGTTATAATATTGAATTCAAGTAAATGTTGTGTTCCTACCAATGTCTGAGAAATACTCCAGAGCTCTTGGTGCCGGACCATGGTAAACCTGATCATTTTAGTTATAGTTAGTTTAGTTTTATATTAATAAAGTCCATACACAACATTAAATATAACACCAGCAGATAGACTAAAAAAGTTAACAAAAGAAAGAACAACAGGAGAGTTACAGAAAAGACAGAAAGACAGCAAGAATAAGAAAATAAAGCACAAAAAACAAAAAAAATAGACAAGAGTTATAAAAGGAGTAAAAAAATCGTGACAAAAATGAAAAAAACATTTAAAGACAAAGAAGAAACAGCTACAAAAAACAGAATCGAGAAAGAAAAATTAGAAATAAAGGAAAAGATTGAACAAAAGGTAGAAAGTAGAAAGAAATAAAGAAGAAATAAAGGAAAGATGTAAACATTAAACAGGTTGTGATGAGTGACCTGTTTGCCATTGACCAGCAGCGTGAGGCTGTCGAACAGGCGGTAGATGGAGTATCGAGGCTGGTGGATGGACAGGATGATGGTGCGACCGTTGTTTGCCATCCTGAAGAAACAAAAAACAAACGTGGATTTAACTTAAAGGCGACATTCAGGGACAAACACAGTTTGAACAGAAACATCTGACAACAGTTTAACTTCCTGCATCAGCAGCTGAAGTTTAAACAACATTAAATCTCGTCATGTCTGAGTCCATGTTAGATTAATCCATCAAATACAGCAACAGCAGCCGAGGCTCATGGGTATTGTAGTATTTAGAGAAAAAAACATTATATCTCAGAAACAAAGCTGAAATCATTAAAACTAATACTCATATCAACTTATAGGTTTGATATATTATCCTGGACCCTCGTAGGCAATTTTAGGCAATTCAGCTTTATGGAGGCAAGAAAAGCAACAGTAACTAATTTAAAAAAAAACAATATAATATTAATTAAGAGTTATAATTAAATTATTAAGCCACCAGAATAATGTGAAAAAAATAAAATAAAATCTAAAAATAATCTACATTTCTGTCAGGTTAACAAATTAAAGAATATATTAATGCTATTTTAAGACTTTCTGGGTTACTCAACCAAAATGTGATTTCAGTGTTAAACTGTATGTATGTGGTAACAGTTGCCAAAAACAACATGCAAGTGACTGAATGTTCCAGAACAACGTCCTGTAAATGTTTCACAATAAAAGCCTTGTTACAAAATGAACTGATTCTGTCTATTGAAAAACCTGGAGGGCTTTTTATTTGAAATTAATACAGGAAGTGTTGAGTGTGTGTGTGTGTGTGTGTGTGTGTGTGTGTGTGTGTGTGTGTGTACCTCTTGAGCAGCAGCAGCACTGAGTTGGCGGTGCTAGCGTCGAGGCCCGTGGTGGGTTCGTCCAGGAAGAGGACGGACGGGTCGATGATCAGCTCCATGCCAATGTTCGTCCTCTTCCTCTCACCACCGGAGATCCCACGAATCAGCTGAGTGCCCACCTGAACACACACACACAGATTTCTTTCTCCTTACTCTCTCTTTCCCCCCTCTTTCTTGTCACTCCCCTCTTTTCTTTGCTGTGAAGCTTTTTCATCCCTCCCTCTGTCTTCCTCCCTTCCTCCTCACCTTGGAGTCGGCCACCCGGCCCAGTCCCAGCTCCTGGATCAGCTTGTTGACTTTCTGGTCTTTCTCCTCCTGACCGATGGACGTCGGCAGACGCAGCGCCGCAGAGAAGCTGAAGTTCTCTCTGACCGTCAGAGTTCCCATCACCACGTCGTCCTGCAGAAGAGAAACCGTTGTTAAAACACTAAAACACCAAACAGCTGCAAACTTAAACAAACAAAAACAAAAAAAACTAACAACATTTAAAAAAAAAGACATAAAAAAAGAAAAAAGAAAATGTTTAAAAAGCAAAAAAATATTAAAATAGCGTAAAAAACACGAAAACTAAATTTTAATTAAAAAAAATGTAGAATAAATTTTTTTTTAAAAAGCACAAAAAATATATAAAATAATGTAAAAAACACAAAAACAGACTTATTGGAGCAGAAACCATCATTAACCAGCTGCTTTTGAGGTATTTCTAACAGTTCAATGTGACTGAAACTTGGCGTAAGAAGCCGCTCTTATTGTTGCCTCCTTTCCTGGAGAAATCAAAGCCCTTCTTATTGGCTCCTGTCGCGGAGTCATTGGCGTCTAAGCTCTGACTTCCTGTCTGTCTCACCCATCTGTCTCACCCACCTGCACCACATATCCAGACAGACACTTGAAGTTCGCGGGCTGAGGAGCTCCATCGATCAGAACCTCCCCCGACAGGCCCGTCGGGTCCTTCCTGGCAGCCAGAACATCCAAGAACCTGAGCGACAAACACCCTTAATGATAATTAACACTGAGAATTAAACAACTTTATGTATTCGTCAGACACTCTGGACAGCAGGAAGTGTTTGTGTTACTTCTTCTGTCTCTACAAATACACTCACGATGACTTTCCGCTTCCTGTCGCTCCCATGATGGCGTTCAGACCCGGCTTCATGATCCCACTGAGAACGAGAAAGGGGAAAGTTTTTATTATGTTTATGTATAAAACTAAATCCAGCACACAAATATTAGATGAAGATATTAGTAACTTAACATGACGCTGCAGTTTCAGTTCTGTCTGTGTGACTGTTGGTGAACTTTATGATGTCACGTGTCAAATTTCTGAGGAACTGATAGAGGTTTTTCCCAAACTGACGGTTCAGCTGTTCATTCATCTTTTTTTGTGTTTTTGCTGACTCAAGGTTGGGAGTTCCTCTCTGTTCCACCTCTAGCTTTACTCAGCAAATTCACCAGCAACCATGACACTGCAATTTAACTTTGCCTCATTTAATGTTCATGATGGTTTTACTGTTCTAATGTTTACACTGGAAAACCTGACGGATATCTTAATAAAGTTGTTGATTTAATTCCAGTTTGTTCCATTGACTCATTTTCTGTATTTCTCATGTTCTATATAATTACAAAATTGCTATAATTCTCAGGTAAAATCATCATTGCATCCATTTTTAGTGTTTAAAGTGTAAAGATTTGATGTTAGTGACACAGAAAACCAGCAGACTATTGTTAACAACTTAATTATAGCAGTAAATAAAAAGTTTAGATTATCCACTTTGATTGATTTATTTTTAATTGTTTTTATTGTACGTCTGCTGTTTTAACAGGTAATGTAATAAGTGGTAACATTACAAAGTTTGTTAAGTTAGTATTTTTTCTGCTTTAAATTTCTTGAGTTGATAAACTTAAACTGTTCAAGGCGGTCGACAGTGGATATATTTTACACTCTTTAGGAAGAAACTTTTTATGTGTTTAATTTCTGATGCAGGACTTCCCCTCTCAGATCATTAGTCAGCAAGTCTCATAAAACATGACCGTGGTGTATTTTCACCACTGAAACTATGATGCAGCAGTTTTGTGTTCGCTTTGTATTTGTAGAAACCACTTCCTTCCTTTTACTCATTTCATGTTTAATTCCTAATTCTGAGGAACTCACAGTCTTGATGCTGAGTTATAATAATATGCTGATAAGTTCCCCCTCCCCCTCATATTTAACCTACATTATCCAAAACTAATGTTTAATTTCCTGCCTCCTCGTGATAACAGGCTGCTGTAAAGTTGCTGTCTGGTATGACACTAAGTAACAGCATCAGATATACTTAAAATATACTGTTATATAATAAATCAATCTTCAAAAAGCTACTAAAAGCTGAGTTAAAAGATAAAAACTGAGTCCAGAGAAGCTGCCGTGTTTCATCTCTCAAATCTTAAAGTTAAATTCTTCTATTTACAATTATAAATTAAGTTAAAAATAGAATTTGAATAAATTGTGGGTTGAAAAAACAAGCTGTCAGGACTACTAACTTACTAACTAACTAATGCAGTAAACGCTCCGAACTTGCTGCTCAGACTGAACCAACCTTCGACTTTGAGTGAGGCTGGTGAATGATTACACACACTGAACAATAAAATACCACAGATACCACCCTCTATAAACCCTACACACACTCTGCACTTTGACCAACTGCATTTTTCATAACATACACACATAATCACAGACTTTGGTCATTTTCATAACAGAAACATTATAAAATACTTTTAAAACGGTCTCCAAGAGTGAGTCAGATTGAACTATATGACCTTTTGGTGAGCTCTGATATGGAGGAAATCACGTCTTCCTTGAATAATCAGAAGTTTTTAGATTTGTAAGAGATGAACAAACATAAAAACAAATAATTTGTTTAAGGAATAAATCAAACACAAGTCTATGACCTCAATAACAAACTCTGAAGGCTGTAATAAAGAAAAATCAGTTGCAGAGTCTTAGTCAACCCAATTTTCATAAGTCGGATATAAAACGGATTGTTTCAGTACGGACCTTTTATCTCAACTGCTAATGAGCTGACACATTAGTGCTTTTTATCCTTAAACAGGCAGCTATTAAATTATATTTAAATTGTTTAATTAATATCATCAACGTGCAACAACTAGTCGACTGGGAAAATCTGTCAAAAAGGCTGCATTAACTACAGTTTTCCTTTAACTGTGGGATTAGTTTTGCTATTTTTCATCCCAGCAGGGGTTCGACTTTTATGGAAACTAGAGCGGCTAAAAATCTGTCTGACCACTGTCATTCATGTCTCGATTCACTAAATATTAAATACATTGATGAGATATTTCAATCTGGACCAAAGCTTTACCTGATTTCTTCAGGTCAACATGTTTCTGTGAATGTAACACCCTGAACTTTCTCAGTAAGAGCGGTTGAAAGGTCTGGAGGCAGCTCAGCATCCTGCCACTGCGACTGTTTGTTGGTTTAAGCTTAGAGTCATTGTTTGTGAGGGAAAGTGGGAACCTGAGTTTCTTGACAAAGCAAACTTCCTTCCTTTGTATCCAAACGTGTGTGTGTGTGTGTTTGATCCAGGAGCGCCTTGATGGTGTCACGTTTGCCTCCCAGGTTTGAGTCCCGTCGGCACGTAGACAAACACACACACAATAACTGCACATAGTCAATACATTTAATGGAATCAGCCATACAGGGTTCCCACTCTTAATTAAAAGATCATTTTCCAGGATCTTTCCAGGCCTTTTTCCAGTTTTCTTCACAATATGGAACAACACTTCCTCACAACCGGTCGTATAATTTACAGATACACCGACTAGTTTACACTTCTTCACAGTTTTATTTCTCCTTTTGTGCGTTCACAGGATACTCCATGTTAGCTCATTTCCTGATTTTATTTTAATCAATTTCCAGATGTTTCCATGAAAACAAGTCTCTAAATATCCAGGTTTTCCAGGACCTGTGGGAAAACTGGCAGTATGGTTTTGTATGTGGTGCAGAGTAAATCCAACCTGACATACAACTACCTTATTGAATCTTATATTTCAGACATCTGGAGTCGTTCAGACTCTTTATTCTTCTGTTTTATTCGTTAATGTTTGACCGTCCACTTCCTATGTCACAAGGTTCCTTATTAGACAGTAGGTCAGCTCAGTTTATGTGAATTATTGAGGTTAAGATAGCCTCTGCTCCACACTGTCAAACCATACTCCATTTAAAAAGCGACTGTTTTAAGGAAGGTCCATATTTTTTCCAGTGCTTGTAGTCATTCTGAGGACTTAGCTTAGTATATATTATTGTTTATTGAAGCTTATTTTAAAAAAGGCTGTTTGGTGGTCGTAGTTTTAGACTCACTTGAGATCAATGAGGATATTTTTGGTCGTACCCTTCTTCAGACACAGACAGCTTCGTCCCTGTGTCACTTTGTAGTGGATGTTGTGAAAGCTAACGGTGGCGCCCCGTCGCTGTTGGCCCGAACCGGCCAACTGAAAAACAGTTTATTCATCTTTTTAAAAAAAGTTACACGAACATATATTAGCATAAGTAGCATCAATAACCAGGGAAGGAAGGTACCTGGTGTTTTGAGGCTCCATTCAGCCCGAACTCCATTGTCCCTTGACTCTCCGACATCCTCTACCTCTCTCCTCCTGAAACACTGATTCAATGATGTAATTAACACCTAAATGCATAAATATTACATCCTTAAATATCTTATTTGTATATCACTTTTCCAAAACCAAAAAAAGCAAGCGCAAATTGGATTAAACTGCATGTTAACATAACCTTCTAAAGTTACATTATTTTGAGGGTCTTTGTTAGAAAAACACAAACACATCCAGTATGTGCTAGCTGGTCCTGGATGCTATTTCAGAGTTTAAGCATCTTTTTTAGATTTGTGGAAGTTTAATATTTCAGCAACTTGTTGTTGTTCGAGATAGTGTTGGAGAGTTGTAACAAATGGATTACACGACATGTTTGTTTCTTTAAACATAACCTGCTAACGTTAGGATACCCAACTAACAAGCTTATACCTAAAGAAAACACTGTTTACAAAGCCAAGTAGTTTAATATTAGCTAACTACTTTTGTAAGAAAAATACAAACACATCGATTTGCGGACGTTTACTTCAGCCAAACTTGTCCACATTCAGATAGCATTTCCAAGAACAATCGGCCCTTAAAAACTGAAAGCTACATTGTTGGATGACAAAATATAAACAGAGCAAAAGAAGTCAGAGATTTTGCTGACCCAACAATAGCAATGTGTCCTAAAACCAGGAAATGAGTTAGCATTTTTGCACCTCCAGTTCCTTCTCCTCGAAGCCAATGAGCTTTTGGTGAGATTCCTAAAATAAGGTCTGTAGTTGATACAAGCTTAACACATATAATATTAATATATATAAAATCAGTAAATATCCCAACCTGTGAATTTTGAAGCTTTTATTAAAAAAGGCGGTTGCTAACAATTGGTTAAATGACGCTACACAGGTTGTTGGTGACATTAAAACATGGAAACTTATCTAGTCATTAGTCCGCCTTTACAGCCTCGTTGTGTTTGTACTCGTGCTCCTGCAAACTATTCTAACTCAAACTTTACAACATGAAAATTTAATTACAGGTTGTAAGTTTATTGGTGTTGACGCTAAAGTCATGCAACCGTTCGGTGTAGTAGTCTACCGTTAGCTTTTCACTCCTGCTGTTTGCATTTATGCTTCAACCATCAACCACCAAACCATTGTTTGTGTTGTGAAAATTTTGATAATTATTAAGATATCTGTCAGTTCAATCTAGTATATGAACAGTAAATATCTGTGAAACATTATATCAATAAAAAGAAGCTTGTATAATTATGTAAGTTTGAAACGTTTAATAAATATTGTTTATCTGTGTATAAGCATTGGTAAACTGTCAAAATACCGTTTTAATCACACAAAACATCAATAATTACTGTAATTTCACAGATAATGACTTTTATTACAGTTCTAGAACTTTTAAAATTCTGATAAAAATAAGAAATCAAATAATAACAGCACTCAAATTCAATCAAATTTAAGCCTGATTATTCGTATTATAGCAGTGTTTGCCTGTATTTATAGCTCATTGCATTGGTTTTATAGTGTAAATATTTTTTTATTTAAACATTAAAAAGCCAAAAAATAATAATATAAAGGTTTTACGAGTCAGTTATTTTCTGTTATTTTGGCAGAATATTATTTTTTATTTTTCTATATTTTTCTATTTTATGTTTTAAGATTTTTTTTTTTTTTAATGTAAAATGTTAATCTGACAAATTTAACCAGCAGCTACAGAGGTCAGATAAAGTCAGTGGAGTGAAAAATACAAAGCACCACGAACTGGAAAAGCTTACGTAAAGTAAAAAAATACCTCAAACTGTATAACAGTAAATACACTTAGTGGTGACATCTGGCCTTTCACCACCTCATGAATATCTCTGACTAACACAGAAGCAGCTAAACTTAAGTTTTAACAACTTATTTCAAGTTCAACAAACAAAAGCAAGTGTGCAGACCTCACATTTACCTTTGTACAAAGATTCAAATGAGGACAAGAGCACATTTTAGAGTTCATCGCTCACCTGCTGAAGCCAGAAAAATCCCTGTGAGTTAAGGCTGCTGACGGACATCCAAACCACAGGACGCTGACTGACTGCAGAGATCGATCCGTGTGTGTGAGAGAGCAGTGTGTTCAGTGTGTTTTAAAGCCCTGTTTTATGACTGAAGGCTATGATAAGAGAAGTAGGGAGAAGGGCAGAACGGGAGTGTATCACTCTGACTCCTACAGGGGTGGGAAGAAGCACTGAAATACAGAAGTACAGATGTTAGAAGAACCTCCCCTTTAAGGAGTTATGAAACAGTCTGAATGTAATACTGAAGCCTCTATATGACCTAAACAGTGACAACATATATAGTTATTATTAACGTTGAATTCAGTCGGATTCCCCTTGAAATCAATGAAACGAGGCGGTGGAAACACTACCGCTGTTCAATTTTATTTGTATAGCGCCAATTCATAACAGAAGTTCTCAGGACACTTTTCAAATAGAGCAGGTCTAGACCGAACTCCTTGTTGTCCACAGGGGCTGCCAGAATCAATACTAAATTAGTCTGGCGGCAAACCTTCGTGCAAATGAAGCCAAAAAAGAGGTAACAAAAACAACCTGTAGTTCCACTATCGGCCACTAGAGGCTGGCTCCAGCAGTGAGTCAACCTCCATAAGGCCCCATATTAAAATGTCCAACTTTACAGTAGAAATAAACATTTTTATAACCTGTTTTGGTCTCTATAGCTAGTTTACTCTTTTATGACAACTGTTTTATATAATTCACCTGTTTAAATTATATTAAGGATTAAAGTTATTCATAATTAAGGCCGTTTAGTGACTGGGTGTGGTTGGGTGACGTCACAGAGATTACGTCCATTTTTAATTATGGTAGGGGCTTTAAGTGAAAGTAGTGATACCACAAAGTAATTAATTCCTGCATTCAGAGGTTCACTTAAAGGTCCAGTGTGTAACATTCAGGAGGATCTATTGGCAGAAATTGAGTATAATATTCATAGGTATGTTTTTATTAGTGAATAATCACCACAAAATAAGAATTACTGTGTTTTTGTAACCTTATAATGAGATGTTTTTATTTACAGAGGGAGTGGGTCTTCTTGTTGCTACAGTATACATATCACAATACAGGGGTTAAGATTCAATATGTTGTGATAAATTGCGATTTAATAATTTAATTTAAAAAATCTTACATTAGTATCATTAGTATAGTCACTGTTATGTCACAGCCCTCAGTTAACAACACTGTTATCCAAAAATCTAGTTTTTTTGTGAATCTGTACAATATCAGATAATAAAATAACATTATACAACATGTTTTGATGTTTTCTTACACCTCTAGAAGGATACTCACTCTGGATCAGCTGCTAGCAACCAGCACCTCTCTGTACTGGAGTCTTCTGGGTCCTTCTCTTCCGGAGCAGTCGAACTAATTGAACATAATTAACTCACAAAACAGCTGCAGTGTGGTTACTAAAGTCTAAAACACTTTAACAACAAATACAACAATGTCAGAGTCAGATGGTCGATATCGTCACAGAACTCTTAATTAGGCCGGAAACAGGTGAGGTGTGATTGCTTACACCTGGAAGTTCCACTCAGGCAGGAATAAAGACGACCTGTGCTCGGGTTTAGCCACAGAAAACAATTACTGAATATATGTGATTATATTTAGTGTTTATTATTATTATTTATTGTGTGCAAACACTCGTAATGGTGAAAGAACACTACAGTGAAAAAATACTCTGTTACAAGTAAAAGTCCTGCATTCAAAACTTTTATTTTGTGTTGATTGTGGCGATCCCATGTGGACAAAAGTGGTAGTGTTTCTACCAACTGACTGGTGTTGAACGTCTGTTTAATGCAGTGGTTCCCAAACTGGGGCTCAGGATCTTCAATGGGGGACGCCAAAGCTTCACACTGGGGGTCTTCTTGATTTTATGGGGTGTAAGAAACCTTTAAAAGTAAACACAGTCTCAGAATTTCTACAAATAAACAATACATAAAAATAGCTGAGAACTAAATTCAATTATTGTTTTGGCAATTTATACTATTATTTAAGAACTTTAAAGACCTGATCACAAGTTATATATTATATATATAGTCTCATCCTGCATCAGAAATAACCAAAGAGCTGATAGAACAATGAGAAGAAAACAATGAATCTGTCAATTAAGTCTGTATGACTTAAAAAATACATAATACAGACAGAGAACTGTATAAACAGTTTGTAAACATATCACAAAACTAATCTCTGATTATTCTTCACTGGAAATAGTCAGCTCAAAATTCATCTAAATCATAAAGTGTTCAATATTTGTGTTAATTGTACAGTTTTATCAATTGTTGTGTATTGTTACTGTCGTGCATTGAATATAATATGAAATATCTATAAAACATTTCAGTCAGTTTGATAGAAAAGGTTGTGAACCGCTGGTTTAATGGAAAATATCTCCATCTCCTGGTGACTAATAATAACTACAACAGCACTGATAGAGTACCTCTTCTGTTTAAAACAACAAACTTTATACATATAATTTAATGACACACTCTGTTTTCATGTCTCTTTACACAAATGTGTGTTTGTTCAACCTTGTTGTTGTTGTTGTTGTGTGTACACACACACACACACAGTTAATGACTGGTTTGGTGAAGGTCAGCACACACGCAGTTGGTCACAAGTTCTTGTATCAGTGTGTATTCTGTGTCACTGACATACTTTATGTCTTAATGTGTGCGTGTGTTGCACCTTCAGCGTCACCTTGTGGTCACATGAAGGAATTCGAGGAATCTCAGCGTCTATATTTACCCAGCGACACCTGAACGCCTCGTCACACAGACGCAGGGAGGGAGGGCGGTTCCTCTTACGCTATTGGACATCTGAGAGGGAAATCAGCTGTCAATCAAACAGCAGTAACTTTCCACAGGGTGAACTCTGTGAGCTCAAGTGTAGTTAAAGAAAACAACAGTTATTCTCTCTCCTCCAGTATGGTGGCTCTTTCCTTTTAAAACGTCCTTTCATGTCACCGACACACGGAGGGTTAACTGAATTACTTTAGCTTCACTTTAATGGGTCACAACAGCTTCCTTCAGGCCTGTTTTCCATTAAGAAAAATCACTTTCTGGCTAAAATAATTCACTTAATGTCTTGTATTGGTGACATGAAAGGACGTTTTAAAATGAAATTTAGGTTAAACAAATATATAAGTTAATTTGTGGCACAGAATTATGTTAATTTTCAGATTTTTCTAATTTCTTTGTTGCTTTTTTATCTTTAAAATCTGATTTCTTTCTACTTTTTTTAATCTGATATATTTATTACCTCATCCTTTAGTCACATTTATATCTTACATCTACTTGTGACGAAGAGTTAAAAGTAGTTATTGCTTCATTTTAAGGAGTCACAACAACTTCCTTTAGGCCTGTTTTCCATTAACAAAATCCAACCAAAGGATGAAGAGGAAAAAAAAGTATAAAGATCCAGATAAAAGAAATAACAACAAGCTTAAATAGTAAAACATTTAACATGGAAGAAATAAAGTAAAGAATAAATGTTCTGTTACAATAATTCTCTGATAATGAACTTTTTATGATATGTGAAAGTAAACTTTTCTTAATCAATCTCTTGTGATCAAAGAACATTCCTCTAAAGCAAAATTCTGTAAATATGTTTATTAAAATATAAATATAATTAAAGCTGCAAGCAGCGATGTGCCTCGTTGTGCTCCAGCCTATCACGCATACGTCACCCACGCCAATAAAGGAAATACTGCCATATAGGTCTTACTTCCTGTAACCAGAGGGTGGCGCTATGAGTAGGACTGAAAATTGGCATGTAGACGCGTTCAGAGTGGGACTCTCATCAGACGTGCGAAGTTTGGTGAAGGTTAGACAGGTTCAAGGAACTTCCTGTTACACAGCAACGTCTGAAGGGTCTTCTGATCAAAGCTCAGCTGGATCTGATCAACCTGCTCGGAGTAGTACATGTAAGTATAAAACATTTACTGTTTCCAGTAGTTCATAGTGAGACTCAGACGGATTCTTTGTTCTATGTTATATTGTTTGTTTTTATTTTAGATTATGTATTTATTTTTATGGGGGGCGGGGGGGGGTGTAAAAGCATGCCCTTTTACACAATGGCATGCTAGACCGGACTCCTTAAACATTTACAGAGACCCAACAGTACCACCATGAGCAAGCACTTGGCGACAGGGGCAAGGAAAATTTAACAGGCAGAAACCTAGGACAGATCCTTCGGCTCTAGGTGGGTGGTCGTCTGCCTCGACCAGTTGGGGTGAGAGAGAGAGAGACAGATAAACAGACAGACAGGTGTACAGGTGTTATAGCTACAAGGCCACAGTGTTACACTGAAGCACCTGTGTGGCCCTATGACACCTGATGTCCCATGTCACGATTCATCAGACAATTCTTCTCTTAACTGAGATTTTTTTTTTTCATTATGGTTTCAATGTGGGCGAACCGAATCCTCTCGGAGTAAACCCTGTGTCATCCCAGTTAGTACTTGTGTCCGGTCCCTATGACACCTAATGTCCCGTGTCGCGATCCACCAGATAATTCTTCTCTTAACTGAGATAACTTTTTTTCATTATGGTTAAAATGTGGGCGAACCGAAGCCTCTCGGAGTAAACCCTGTGTCATCCCAGTTAGTACGCGTGTCTGGTCAAAGATTACTCTTTGCTTCCGAAGCAAGCAGCGAACGGCTTGGCAACGGTCTTGAAGAGACGTGAGAAGAATCTGTTCACGCCGGTCTTCTTCTGTGGCGTCATCAGATGTTTTCTTAGTGTCTCAGTTATGCATCTGTAAAGAGATGCATCCTGAGACAGCAGGCACATTTTCAAAGTATCTGCATCGCCTGTCAGCTTGCACAACTCCTTGTGCACCGCCTTGGCGACCTTGTTCATGTGATGGCCGCTTTGTTTGACAGCGACATCGAAACCTCCGATCTGTTCCCAGAGCATCTCCACGAGTAACTTGTTGAAGCCCTCAATATCAGTGAAAGTCACATGAATGTCCGGATCTATCGGACTTTTCATGATTTTACAAACCAGTGCATTGACCATAAGTCTGCAGCTGGTATCGTCCCACTGATGGGTTGCTGGTGCTGCAGTCTCAACTGCAGCCTCAACCCTGACTGATGAATCAGTGGGCTGAACGAGGGTAGAAGGTGGTTTTGCTTCAACCACCAGGATGTCGCCAGCCGTAGCTTCCATTGGTGACTTGATGGATTGAACGGGGGTGGAAGCCTCCTCCACAGGTGTCACACAGCAGCTTCCTATGACTGAGGGGGTATCAGTGAGTGATTTCTGACAGATCACTTCTCTTATCTTCTTGACAGCAAGATTTGCATAGTCCCCCTTATTTTTCTGGAGCTTCAGCTGCCGGTTGAGCCAGTTCCTAATCTGCATCGTAAAGTTGTCAACTTCTTCCTGAATTTTGAAGCGGAAGTCCACCGTGGGAGCCTCTGGCTGTAGGTGCTCTGATACTATGTCACCAAGCTCTATGACGGCTGTGCTGTCTTGACCGCTTCCGATGGAGCTGATTATCTCAGGGGTCTCGTCTTCTGCGGCCATGTTTACATTCTCTTCATTTAATGAGATGATGCTTCTAATTACCACATCAGCCTTCTCCATCAGCTCACTCAGAGAAGATGGTTCTGTTGAGAGGTATTCATATTCGCCCCTCAGTTTTGCCATGAGGGCAAGTAGTGACCCCATGGCAAAACGCTGTGCAAAATAGGGTTTTAGTTTGGCTGTCATTGTATTACAGTGGGACAGCTTTTCAGATACAGCCAACAATTCTGGCAGTGTACCTTCTGAGTCTATTCTACAATCCTCGATTAGTTCAATGGTAATCACAGAAGCCATCTCATCTGTATCCAGGGAGAATCCAGACTCGAACATGTCGCCTTCTTCTTCTGAAATCTCTACATTATAATTAACTGGACTGATGCTCTCGGCCCTCTCTTGCAGGATCAGTCTTACGGCTTCTGTGGTTTTGCCCACTAAGCTCGTCTGAGGAACAACGGGGGTCTGCCATGAGTCCCTGGTTCCAGTCAGTGCAATGTCCTCCACTGGCAAGTTTTCCAGTGTTAGATTGTCTTCCGCACTTTTCTTATTGCTGCAGTTTTTAAATATTTTGGCCACATGTTGGACCATTGTCTGCAGTCTCTGGGTGTAGGAAAGTGAGATGAGAGGTTCAATCTCCTCATCGCCTCCACCACTTTCAGAGCTTTTGGAGAGCTTATTCACTCTCTCTGTGACCTCTGTAATCACGACATCTGTCATCTTCTCCGCACTTTGGGAACTGATGTCTGGGACACCGATGGCCTCGGATAAGGCCAGAGAGATAGAGTCCCCCACACAACTGCGAATGTCATCTTCAGATACCCTGCTCTTCTGTGATCTGGCTGATCCAGATGAGCTTTTGGAGGATATGGGAGTAGCTATCCTCTTCGGTGGTCTAAA
>JAGRRF010012759.1:2677755-2689875 GCA_019097615.1 Morone chrysops
AAACCAACCTACCTACAAACTAACAAACCAACCTACCTACAAACCAACAAACCAACCTACCTGCGAACCAACCTACCTACAAACCAACAAACCAACCTACCTACAAACCAACCTACCTGCGAACCAACCAACCTACCTACAAATGAACCAACCAACCTACCTACGAACCTACCTAACCTACGACAACTACCAACTTACCAACCTATATATAAAGAGGTATTTTCTAACAATAGATACACGATGTGTCCAGTTACCTGTGGAATGGGTTTTCCATATCTGATACTGGAGGGCAGCAGCACTGGTTCTTCTATCCTGTTGTCCCAGATACCAAATGAGTCCCAGGTGACCGGCTGGCCGCTGCCGTCACTGTCAAAGCGGGCCGACCCGCTGGCCTGTCGTACGCCCACCCCCCCGAACAACACCTGCAGGGCGTTAATTCATACAGTTAGCTGAATGTTTAATGTGTTCTCATCTTTGAAAAGCAGCAGTGTGTGTGGGTTTGATTTTCACTTTGTGTACATTCACCTGCCCGGAAGCTGTGGAGGTTTCTGGCGAGGAGCGTGCGGCGAGGAAGGTCTGTCTGGCGATGGTGGAGCGACCACAACGCAGCAGATTGAGCAGCACCGTAGACGACATGGCTGTCTTTAACAGCTGTGGAGGAAAACACCTGGCCGGGCAGCGGGTTTCTGAAATATAAATGTAAGACAATGTAAGGAAAGACATAAATACTAATAATAATAACACACAGGTAACAATAACAGTCCACTGAACCAACAGCGTTGGTATAAGAGTATAACTTAATAAAATACTAGTTTTTATGACAATAACTTGTCCGAAAAAACACATTTGTTTAGCATATTAGCTTGATAAATGACCTGAATGATTAATGGCACTGGAATAAAACATTTAAAATAAAAAATAAGAAGAAACAACATCCTTGCACCCAAAGGTCACCAATACTGTAATATTTTGGGGTCACTTAAGGTGTGACAGTGAAGAGGAAGAGGAGCGAGAGGAGGGGGTCAGCTGTTGGCAAGATTTATGAGTTTAATCTTTCTGGCTGACATTAACGAGGATTATCATCCTCTCTCTATCGCACCATCCACTCCTCATCTGTGTCCACAAATAGCCCTCAGTCTCCTGCTGTGTTTCACCAGTGTGTTGCCTCCTATCCGTTACAAGCAGGACAAAAACACCAGGCTCTAAAAATACTGTTGCACTTCATCTGGGAAAGAGACACCTTTTTTTTAAAATAGCTGCTGACCGAAAAACCTAAAACCCCAGTTTTTATTTGAGTGCGTGTTCTAGAGCTTTTATTTTGAAGGATAGGGGAGAATTAAAGCAGAGCACGCTTTAATAAAGTAATTTAAACCCAACATGTAAACATGTAAAAGCTGCATCATAGATAAACTCTGTAGTCGTCACATTTACTCCATTTCCTCCACCGTTTTCACCTCCTTGCCAAGCGTGTGCGTAAAGTGGGTCTCCAGAGCAAACAAAGCTGTGCTGTTGCTCAATATTAATAACATCGATTACTTCACAAGCCTCTGGAGTTAAACTCACTCTGCAGCCCAGAAACACACGTCAGAGACATTTAACTTTATGACCTTTACATCCAGATCGGCGTGTACACACTGCAACACACCGTGACCCTTTGTTGTTGACAAAACACAACAATGCACATGCGTATTTGGGTTGTTTGAACGCTGTAGATCAAGAGGCTGCACAGACAGACGCACCAGTATTCGTGTTCAGCTTCCTTTTTTGTATAGATTAGGCCTTCCTGGAGCATATTTTAAATAAGGGCTTTATGCTGTTTAATCACATATACGTGTATGAATGTACAAAGAAATATTTAGACCCAAAATACACTGCAGAAAAAAGATAAACGTCTGAAAAGGTTGGTTACTGTATCTCTGAACAGTTAAAACTAACATATAGTATATAGTGATAGTGTCAGTAACAATAATAACAATAACTTTTCATTAGTACTTTTACGTTTGCTAATTTAAGCACTTCTTGCCAATATTTAGGTACTTGTACATAAACTGAGTAATATTTTATATGCATACGTAAGTAGGGAAGTAATGGATTACATGTAGCTGACAAAAGTAATCAGGATACGGAAGGAAAAGTTTGATCAATACTTCTTATTGATATTTACTTTCTAGTGTTTTTTATTTGCACATTTAGTGTTGAGATAATCCAAAAGAAAGTAATACATTATTTTAATACTGTGATACTTTGATTATGTTACTGGCAGTAACTGTATCAGATTACATTTTTACAGTAACCCCTCTGTAGCTCTTTCCACCCCTACATACATACAGTACCGCCAAAAACAACAATACTACAGAAATATAATGATAAAACACACTAGAAAAAATAACAATGTATAATATTGTTGTATATTGTATATAAAGTCACTATAAAGTCGTTGTAGGCCGGTTTATAGTTTAAAAAAATCACTGTTGACACACTAATTAACAGTAAAATAAAGTCAAAATGACAGAAAATCACCTTCTTCTGGTTTGTTTTATTGGTAATTTTTCCCGCCGCTCCTGTTTCCGTGGCAACAGGTGTCCAGAGCTCCAGCAGCTGCCTCGAGCCGTCAGTCGCCCTCGCGCTGTGGCTGTTGAGATCCACGGGGGGGGCTCGAGGGCATTTAAACTCAGCCCCAGCCGACCAATCAGAGTCCGAGAGGCCCCCGACGTCATCGCCGAGTGTTGAGGAGAGGGTGTGTTTGTTTTTGGCGCCAAGCCAGGCAGGAAGGAACGTTGAGTTTCTCTCTCCTCCACTGTATCTGTACCTCTCTCGACCTTTCAACACTTTTAACATTAGTTTGCTCTTTTATTTTTCAAGTGAAACAAACTGTATTAAAAGTTTTAGTAGCAGTTTTAGTTGTAGTAGTAACTGGTATCCTGTTTCTGACACTTAAAATGTAGCTATAAGTAGTTAAAGTAACGTTTGTCACTAATGTACGGTAGCCTGTTGCTGCCACACCATAAAAAGAAAAACACATCAGTATCATGTTATAATGTGAAACGTTTCTTGTTACAACGAGATATTTTCACCCTATTATGATATACAAACTTATCATATAGCAAACTTATCATATAGCAAACTTATCATATAACAAACTTATCATATAGCAAACTTATCATATAACAAACTTATCATATAACAAGAAACGTTTTGCAACAAAATACTATTATTATTATTATAACGTGAAATGTTACAATGTTACATGATAATTTTGTTTTAACATAAAACCTTTTTAAAACATAATAACTTTATCAACTTATCAACAACTTTTCACGTTAAAATGTAATAACTATCGTTACTATTGAAAAGTTGTTATTATGATAAAGTTATTACGTGAAAAGTAAGTTTGTATGTCGTAATAACATGAAAATATCTTTATATAATAATATACTTGACAGCTAATCCTAAATTCTGTGTTTATTTGAATAAAATGAATGTTTATGATCCATTACTGAGCCAATATTTTGATACAAATTGAACATAAAATGTGCAGTTAAGTGGTCTACAACTTTGGAAACAGTTTGAGTTTTCTCATATTGTTTTATTATTATTATAATAAATATAAAATATATTTATCTTATATTTGAGCTAAATTATAAAACTAATGTTAAATTTTGCCAGCAACACTTTAACATTTCTTTATCAGCCCAGAAATAAGGAAAGCATGGTTTATTTTACTTACAGATTCCCTCATAATTATTCAGATACATTTCTAACTTCTTTAATGTCATTAATGGGGTAAATCATAAACACTATCATGAAGGTGGAAGCTCTGTAATGTTTACTGTAATCCTACAGTTCCCTCTACAGGCCAACTCACGACACTGAACATTACTGGTTCAGTTTAAGGGTTCCTGGTATTATTGATGCTGTAACACTGCCACAGCTTACTGGGACATCATTAATGTATTTTTATATCATGATAACTGCAAGAAGTTTGTGTAAAACGATTTTGAGCAGATTCAGGTCTGTGTAATGTATTTTTAAATACTTTTTGACAATCATACAGACCTAATAAGCTTCTTTTTGACATATTCAGTGTTTTCTTGTCCCTGATGTTTCCTATATTAGAAAGATATTTACTTACATTTTTATAATTTTTACAGATTCATAAATAGAAACATGCACACATTTAGATGACATTTTTTGCATCGACTAGTTCAGCTCGGCCTCAGATGTCTGCATTTGGGTCCTACGTATCCTTTGCTGTGTTAAAAGCTGCCTCTTCTGCCTGGCTTTTACTTAAGAATTAATATGACTTCATTCACTCATTTTATCACATTTATTTTGTAAATTGTATTACCATTATATATTTTATATCCCTCTTAAACATTAAAAAATGTATTTGTTTTGTTTGTCTTTTTGATCCACTTTATCTAGTTTCTCAGTCTAATTTTTATTTAACTTATTAAAATTATTAAATCTATTTTATTACATTCTTATTAGCAGCTTGTGAAGCACTGTGAAGAACTGTGAACTGCACTAACCTGTAAAATAGATTAAGTAAGATTTTTAAAACAGGAATTACCTTTAACAGAATATTGTTTTTCAGTTTTATTGCTTCTTTTTATTGCTAGATGAGTGTAATGTGTTACAGATTCATAAACAGAAACATGCACACGTTTAGGTCAGGGTTCCCACTCATCCTGGAATATCTGAAAAACCTGGAAATTCAGGTTAGCTTTTCCAGTCATGAAAACACCTGGAAATTGATTAAAATGACAAAATATCCTGGAAATAATCTATGTTGCTTCATTTTAGCCCCTCAGATTACATTTGCTGCTGTGGTTGTTAATTGTACATTAATAGGCCAATAGGTCAGAAGATGAATGAAAAACTCTTCAAACTTCAAATAGTAGAAACCCTGGCAGATACAGAAAGTCTTGAAGTCCGCTGTTATGAGAGCAGGTTGGGTTTAATTGACCAATCAGAGAGCAGGTGACTGGGCCGGGAGGTGGAGCATCTAAGACGTTGTGATGTCGCTCTTCTTCTTCTGGCCTTCAACGGGCCGAGCTGACAGAGACATTACGAGAGTGTATAAGAATATAAATGCATGTACAGTGATGCTTCTGTGTGTGGGTCTGTACCTTTAACAGTGATCCAGCTGTCAGGAGAGTCTCCGTCCACCGGGTGTCGACATTTGTAGACTCCCTCATCAGCTTTGGTCACTGCTTTCAGCGTAAACAAACTGTCGTCAGTTGTATTCCTGAGACACAAACACACAGAGCAAAACAATCAATGCTCACATTATACAGGAGCATTTAGGAGCATTTAGGAGCATGTTGGAACTATTTCTTGACCAACAGCAGTTCATCCATCCGCCCAGTGCTAATGTTGGCTTTAGTTTTTGCATGTTTTTATGGAGTATTTTACCCGATAAGTTGGTCATTCTTGTAGTAGGTGGCATTAAAGTTGAAGGAGAATTTTACTTGGGTTAGTTTTCTATGTAAACAGCGGAGTATCACGTCCTCCCCCTCCATCACAGGAAGCGATGGCCTCTCCAGGACCACCTTGCCAGGAGCTGCACAGAGGAGCACAGTTTGCATTTTGAGCCTGCTGACTCACTGTCTTTTCCCCCTTTGTGATGTTGTTAGAGGTCACCAGGGCAGACAAGGGTGGGGCAATGATAAAACTGAATAAAGGAAAAATAAAAGGTTCAAAAAAAGATTAAGGCAAGTTTATTTTTTCAACCAAAATCCCTGTTTCAAATTAAAATATCAGTTCTATAAACTAAACAGAACAAAAAAAAAGGTTTCTTCTCCTTTAAACAGTTAAATTAATATACTTTCCTGAGGGTACTTGTCCTCCGAGGCTGTTTTCCCAGCTCTTTCTGCCCTCCAGTTCTTCAGTCCTGTCTCTATTGGTTGGCTTAAGCACCTACACCTGTGTGAGTGCTGAGGAACTCTGGGAGATAGCAGTTTTAAGCTTTTAGCCACAAGGTGGCAGCAAAATCTTTCGACCCTTGCTTGATTTTGAGCATTAAATCACTGAACTGCTTCAGCTTTGCCTCAGTTGTCTGCATTTGGGTTCTCTCCCCTGCTGCTTGCACATTTGAGCAACATAAACTAAACTTGAAAGAATAAAAAGAAAAAAAGAATGATTATAGATGTTATTTACATTATTTTATTTATGTTATGTTAAATTTTTAATAAACAACATTTTATTATCCCTCTTGTACATTGTGTTTGTCTTTGTTCTGTTTTTTTTGTTGTCTTTTAGTCAAGCTTTTATTTAACTATTATAACTACTATTGTTATTATAGCTTTTAAATCTATTACATTTTTATACACCTGTTTGAGTGGTGAGGAACTGATGCAGTGTGTGCACAGTGGCGATTTTTTAATGTGGCAGCCAATCCTGAATGGATTGTTATTATTATTAATCTGTTTTATCCTGAGGATAAAATGGAAGCTTAGGGAGCCATTGTGAACTGGCATGTTCCTGGGTGGCTAGCGTGTTACAGTATAATAGAAATAACAGTATAAATAGGGTGTGGTAAACACTACCGGTGTTAATGTTGAGGCTGTTGCTCCTCTCCCCTGCTGGAGTCTCACACCAGTACAGTTTTTCCGACCAGGGATATTCAGAACAGACGGTGCAGGACAGACAGCGGTCTGAAGACGCTTGATTGGGACACTCTGTGATTGTCCCAAACCACTTGTCAAACCTTTAGAAAACAGGAGCACAATGCGGTACAAACCTCGTATTGAGCTACGCTAGCAGCATGGTTGGTCCATCATGTTTTTGGTCTACACTTAAATATCTCAACAACTACCGGATAGGTTGCTATTCAATTTTGTTTA
This sequence comes from Morone chrysops, assembly GCA_019097615.1. Lineage (NCBI taxonomy): Eukaryota > Metazoa > Chordata > Actinopteri > Moronidae > Morone > Morone chrysops. Next base: position 2,684,604 of record JAGRRF010012759.1, read on the forward strand.
ATCAATGTCCCCAGAGGATAAAACTTACCGACTATAAAGGCAGGTCTCAATTAAAGGACTGGTGTGAATTTTATGGAAATCTTTGGATGTATAAAATCTGTTAACGCCACCTGAGCAAGTTCTAAGCTGCTTAGATTGCCTACAAAATATAAATGTTTAAAAAATCATTGGCTCCCAACCTTTTTCCTTAAGGGACCCATTTTCTATCATTGTGTAAACTGATGGCCCTTATGGATATTTCATATTATTTTCAATAATAAAATATCAGTACACACTGTATTATACCGTATTATGTATTATTTATAATTTCTAACAATCATTTCATTTCATCATACAATTCAGTGTTTTCTTCCCAGTTTTCTATCAGCCCTTTGGTTGTTTTAACTTTTGTAATCCAGGACGAGACAGAAAGTGAAGACTATGTTAAATTCTTCAAAGTTTAGACCTTAAATAATAATATAAACTTAACTAAATATAACAATTTAATTTAGTTTTCTTCACATGAAATGCTTATGTAAAGGCTTACCGTGTTTATTTTTGTGTAGTTATTTTTAGCACGCCTTAAAATCAAGAATTCAACTTCAGTCGTTCATCGTATTTAATGATAAAAGTAATTATTCGTAATTGATACGTTATTCGAACCTCATCATCTTCCAGTGGGTGTTATCGTCCGGCAGCTGGCAGCTCACAGTGAAGATCTCATTGGGGAGGAACTGGTTCCTGTTGTGGCTCATCACGTATATGAAGGCTCTCGGAGAATCATCTATTTGGGGGGGGGGGGCGACAAAGGTTATAAATAAAAAAAAACATTAATCACTGTAATAATTAGTTTCATATTATATGAAATAAGTTGATGTGTGTTGTGTTTGATGCTAACCAGCCACCCAGAAAATTTGGTGCCAATCAAAAACTTGAACATTAGGTGAGCTTAAGTCAACGTCACAGGTGTAAACACCCTGGTGTTCATGGGTAACATGGCCCAGTGTATAGGAGATGCCTTTAGAGGCTTGTTGGCTCACCAGCACCTGTGAGAGGAGTGTAGATCACATGTTAGCTCCCTGATTGACTGTTCACTAAAGTGTAAAGAATATTAAACTGCATGTTTATCTGCTCTAACGTGAGCTACAAATGTTAACATGTCGGTCAGTGCACTTTGCGGAAGATGGATTTTCATTTTGAATTGAGATAACCAAACCAACTGTTTCCTAACTAAACTAAACTAAACTACCGTTTATAAATCTCAATCGATATCAATATTCAGCTTATAGCGACACAGAGGAAAGAGTTGTCAGTTAGCTAGCTAGTTGAGTGTTTCAGTGATCCAAACCATCTTGGTCCTGTTTCCAGGGTCCATCTTGGTCCAGACCAGATGCAGGTAGGTCTCGCTGTTGTTCCATCTGATACTGAATGTTGTACAGTTGATCTCCACAGTGTCGCCCACACTGAGGTACCGAGAAGGAGAAACCTCCATTAATGCAAACACGGATGACAAATAAAATGGGGTTGGTGGGACTTCCTGACACTCTACATCTGATGACAGAGTTTTAAAGAGAGTTTTAATTTATTGTAGTTTTAAACACTGCAGATAAAGTTTTGGTAAAAAATACTAACTTTGAGATGCAGATCCTGTGTTCACAGATCAGAGGTGGACACACAACACTGAAAAACAGAGTAAAGGAGTAAAAGATGAGATGAGTTTTAGTGAAGACGTTAAGAAGTTATAAAATATACAGTCACACACTTACAGAGCAGACCGCAGACTGAAGTGTGTTTCATGTTGCTGAAGTCTGTTCTCTGTCACACTGAAGAATATCGAAGCTTTATCAACATGAGGACTCTTGAAACTGTAATGACAATATTTATTTCCAACTGGTAAACCTGAAATGCTCTTAGTGGGTCATGTGGCTTCCTCCTAGCCCTCTGATAACTGATTGGTTGTCTAGTTTGCAGACAAAGATTTAAGCTCTAAGGGCTTAAAGGTGAATCATTGTTAAACAAACAAGAGAACAAACTTTTCTGTGTGGTTTTCCCATTATCTTCTAATTCACTATCAGTGATAAATAAATAATGATATGACTAACAACGATTCAAAAACTTAAAAACTAAAGTCAAGAAGTATTTTACTGATTGTGAGCTGTAAGCGTCAGTTATATCTGCTGTGTGCTCAGTGTGCAGATGAAGCCAAAACATTATTATTTTATAGCACTTTTATTTGACCTGGTGGTTTTCTAGAGCTTAATTTACTCTTTTACTCATAAAGTAAAACATACTAAAGTACAGAAATACTTCATACGTTTTTAACCATATTTACCAAGCTTTTTTTTTTGACAAATTCAGTGTTTTCTTGTCCCTGATGCTTGGTTGTTGTTCGACAGGACGTTAACCTTTTGCCTTTGTTGAGCCCCTCTACAAACCAGTGCGATCCACTGCAGCTCTGCAGAGAGAATATAATACCACTACAAGTATGTAAGTCCTGCATTAAAGGTCCAGTGTGTAACATTGAGGATGTACTGTATATTGTCAGAAATGTGATATAATAATTATTATAATATTTATAGGTATGTTTTCATTAGAATATAATCACCTGAAAATAGGAATTGGAAAATTAAAAGCTACATGTGCATATTTCTGAAATATAAATCTGTAAACACAAAGTAAACTATGAAAAGAACTAGTCTTTGTCATGTTATTTATATTTATTTATATATTTTGTTATAATAATAAATAATAATGTTAATAATAAATTAATAATTTTTTGTCTTTCTCAAAAACTATAAAACCTGATGAGTTAGTTCCCCTCAAATTTATTTAAATCAAACAATTTAAGCATGAAAGATATTTAATTTGAGTAGAAGTAATAAGTATTTTTTGTTAAGGTAACTTGATTCAATTAAGTTAATTGTACTAATTCCATTCAGTTAATTTAAGTAAAATATATATGCAGCATTTCCCCAAACTTATTTAAACAGAATTTAGCGAATGATTACCTGTCAGAACAGCTGACGTACAATAAAAACAATTTATGATTTACTGATGATTTCTGTGTTTTTAAAACATCAAATCTTTACATTTTGTCAGGAGAGTATTTGTCCACTGGGTCGCAACATTTGTTGACTCCCTCATCAGCTTTGGTCACAGCTTTCAGTGTAAAGAAGTCGCCGTCATTTTTGATACTGAGACACAAACACACAGACGAAAACACTCAGTAGCTCATATATTTTTTCCCTTGCAGTGTTTTGGCAGGGGGATCCTGGATTTGCCCACATGGTATTATTCTATGATGGAAGTACCACACTTCAGCATCTCAGCTGCCCAGCACCCCAGAGCCTCAGCTCGACTGAGCTGCTATCTTTTCCTCATTCCTTGTTGGCGGCCCGAACGACACCTGCTTTTGGTTCCTCATCGGACCTTGTGTGGAGTTGCTTTGCTCTTCAGCTCTGGATCTTGGTCGTCCTTCAGACCTTCTCCACCCATCTGCCGTAAACCCATGTCATCTACCTGAGCTCTCCTGCTACTTGCCCCTGAGTTTGCTTTTGCTTTTCATTAAATCACTGAAAACATCCCACTGCATTTGAGTCCAATCTAGTTTTTTTCAAAGTAATGACATTTCTTGATGAACAGCAGTTCATCCATCCACGCAGTGCTAAAGACAGTTTAAAGTAAATGATTATGAACTGAGGTTATGAAATATTTTACCCAATCGGACGGCTATTCTTGTAGTAGATGGTTGAGAACCTGGAGGTGATTTCTTTGGTGTCTTTGTTTCTATGTAAACAGCGCAGCATCACGTCCTCCCCCTCCAACACAGGAAGTGACGGATTCTCCATGATCACTGACACAACAGCTGCACAGAGGAACACAGTTTGGTTAAATAACTGCTTGCTGTTTCAGTAGGAAGACTGAGAATTATTGGCCTTCCAGATGTAAAGTGAATTGAACCAGGATCTTTATGGGGATGGATGAGTTCGTTCACCTGGAGTTTTAAACCATCTACAGTGCTGTAAAACTGTAAAACCTCTCCCCTGCTGGATTCTCACACCAGTAGAGTATGTCGGACCAGGGATGTCCACTCCGGAGGGTGCAGGACAGGCGGCGGTCTAAAGACACTTGATTGGAACACTCGGTGATATTCCCCAACGTATCGTCAAACCTTGGAAAACAGAAGCACAATGTGTTGTAACATTGTGAGTTTGAATAGTAGCTTTACTTTAACGCCGCCATAAGGTCGTTCGAGAAAAATCCTGGAATTGATTTCAGGACAATGACATGGCTGATGGCTAGCTAGTCTTGTTTTTAAAACATATTATATATGTATTTACAGTGGTATTGACTTTGGATCTCACCAGCATAATGTTAGATCTGCATCTCATAGCTGTTAGCTCTATGACTTATAGCTTAGCCAAAGAGCTTTCTGAGTGGAAAGAACTAGAAAAAAGTAAGTAAATGGAGTTCTGGCTTTAAAAACTTTAGATTCTGAGGCATGAAAATATAAAATAAGGATAAGTTTTATTTTTTCTTTGATAAGTGACTTGGGTATAAGTGGGACAATGTCCTTATGTGCTTAATAAATGATATTCGGAGAGGCAGAGGTTCTGGCCTCCACACTGTCCATTAATTCCTGATAATGGGCACCTTTATACCTAGCATTGCCTGTGCTTCATTAACACTTAAAGTATAAGATGAAAATTAATGTTCACAGACTTGAATTTGCTTCAGTTAGGTAATCCGTTACTGTGAGCATTGTGTGATATTTCTGTTGGTGTAATGTAGCTGAACAGCAGGACTGTTTTAAAAAATGGAACAAGAAATGTATGTGAACAGAAAGTAGCTTTTCAGCTGCAGTAATCAGGGTTTGAATTTTCATATTCTGATACAAGTAAAATCCCAACCTCATCATTTTCCACTGGGTGTTATCGTCGGGCAGCTGGCAGCTCACAGTAAACTTCTCATTATGGAGGAACTGGGTCCTGTTGTGGCTGATCACGTCTATGGAGGCTCTCGGAGAATCGTCTGTGTTGCAATAAATGGACATCATATCAATTAATTTATAAACATTAATCCTTAGTTTCATATTATATCAAATCAGTGTTTGTTGCCTACCAGCCACCCAAACTATATTGTGCCAATCATGAACATAAACATCAGGTAAGGTTCCTTCATCATCACAGGTGTAAACACCCTGGTGCTCATGGGTAACGGGGCCCAGAGTATAGGAGAAGCCTTTGGACGCTCGCTGGCTCACCAGGACCTGTGAGAAGAAAGTAGACCACAC
>JAGRRF010012759.1:2690061-2733075 GCA_019097615.1 Morone chrysops
AAACAGCGAATGGAGAGGCATAGTCCCTCTCTGTGTCCATCCTGTCCTTCCTGTCTAAAAAAATGCCAGGAAATCACAAATTTTATTTCAGATTTTGATTTTCAGTTGCAGTCTGGTTAGGTTTAGGAAAAGGTCATGGTTTGGTTTAAAATAGACCCTAAGGATTGATGGGCTCATTGAAGGGTCAATTGTTTTGGTCATGATTTATTTTAGCAACCCAAAAATAGCTCTTGAAGAAATCTTGGTCTAAAGTTTAATGGTCCAAACCTTCTTGGTCCTCTCTCCAGGTCCCATCGTGGTCCAAACCAGCTGCAGGTCCATCTTGTCGCTCTGGTTCTTTCTGTCAGTGTGTGTGTAACAGTTGATCTCTATAGTGTCGCCCACACTGAGATACCAGGTTGGAGAGACTATCATCTTTGTTCCCACGACTGCAGAGTAATTCCACTTGGAGCTGGTCCCCCGACGCAGTACATCTGATGACAGAAGGCGTAAGGGTGCTCTTAACTCACAGTAAGAAAACAGTTGGCACTATTGGTAAAAACTGTCATTTTAAACGTGAGTATGTCAAGTTCTCCATTGTTTTGAACCTTCTACATTGTTTTTTTGACTTTATTTTGTTGGACTTTGGATTTCCTGGCTAACCAAAATGAGAAGTAACAAAGTACCAATACTTGTACCTGTAATGAAGTAATTTTTTAAGGTATCTGTACTTTACTTGAGTATTTATTTTTCGTACAACTTTTACTTACATTTTTACACAAATATATAATATACTTTCTACTCCTTACTCCATACTTAATTTTAATCTTATGCATTTCATGCTTAACATGACATAAACAATTTAAAATATGTAAAAAAGGTGAACAAGATGAAACAGATCAGTTAGCTTTGCACAGAAACAATCAGTGGAAATGTCCTTCAGAGAAACAAAGAGAGAACTTTTACTTTGAGAACATTTCAGTGTTGCACGTGATTTGTGCACTTTCACTTGTGTAAAGAATCACTACTTCTACTTTTACCCAAGTATCTGTACCTCTACTGGAGTAGAATGTTCATACTTTTGCCACTTCTGTTGGCTACCCACATTAGATTGTTTGATTTTTAGACTCTGGTCTCTGGTTTTAGACTGTTCCTGCTCGACTTTACTGTAAATAGACTGTTGTGCAGTCTGTTTTGTTGAAAAATACTCACGATGAGATGAAGATCCTGTGTTTGCAATGTAGAAGTGGACACATATCACTGAAAAGCAGAATAAAGGAGTAAAATATTTTAGAAGTATTTTGGTGAAGATGTACTAAGTTATAAAATATACAGTCACATACTTACAAAGCAGTCCACAGACTAAAGTATGTCTCATGTTGCTGAAGTCTATTTTCTTTCACACTGAAGAATATCGAAGCTTTATCAACGTGAGGACTCCTGAAACTGTAATGGGGAGGGTTTTTTGAGGGTCTTTGACCACAGATCAGCTATAAATAACTCATCCAGCCCCAGCCTCAGCCCCAGCCCTCTGATTGGTTAGCTGGTTGCAGATATAGATTTTTGGCTCTGGGGGTTAAAGGTGAAATTATTGTTAAACAAACCAAAGAATGTGCATTTCTGTGTGGTTTTACCTTTATCCCATTTTGTCTAACAAGTAGTTTCTCCCCCGTGTTTGGAAAAGGAGGATCTAATGAATGCATGGCCACTTAATACTACACACTGGACCTTCAAGTAAGGACTTTTACTTGTAGTGGAGTATTTCCACAACAGGATATTAGTACTTTTACTTAAGTGGAGGATCTGAATATTCCTGAACTATATGACAACACCATTTTTAAATCACCCAAGCATTTTCTGCATTATATGTTCTGTAAAAAAAACATGTATGTCCATACGATGCAGTACAATATTTGCCTCTGAGATGTAGTTGAGTAGAAGTACAAAAAAGCATGAAGGGCCCGAAATTTGTACGCATAGACTCTATAATGGAGTTATGCAGCAGCAAACAATGAAGAATAGTAACAGTTGAGTAATGTGTGTTTACAGGTTTATATTTTTTTTATACAAATGTTACCACTACTACACGAACATTTGTTAATTTACTAGTTTAGTCCACTAAAGCGAATGATTAAATTACCTGTCAGAACAGCTGACGTACAATAAAAACAATTTATGATTTACTGATGATTTCTGTGTTTTTTAAACATAAAATCTTTACATTTTGGGGAACATTAAGAATTATTTGGATACAAATTTGGACTTATGATGATTAATGAACTGAAATACAAACAAAAATGTAAATATCCAAAGCTATACAGTATTATAATGATATAAAGTAAACTCCAAGAAAATTAGTCAGTGGTACAAACTGGAATTATATCACCAATACCTAAAATACTGAACACATTTAAGTGCACTCAAAAGAACTTATTGGCTTCAACAGTTGACACATTATACCACAGATGTTTGGTAAATCTTAAAACAGATGTTGGAGAAGACAGAGGAGCAGTTGAGTAATGTGTGTTTACGGGTTTATAAATCAGAAAACATGCTAATGTAGCTTTTAATCTGATGCAGAACACAGAAACAAATACAGAAAGTCTTGAAGTCTGCTGTTGTTAGAGCAGGTTGGTTTTAATTGACCAATTAGAGAGCAGGTGACTGGGCCTGGAGGTGGAGAACATCTAAGACATCTTGATGTTGCTCTTCTGCTTCTGGTCTTTTTCGGGCCGAGCTGACAGAGACATAACGAGAGTGTGTATTAATATAAATTCATGTATTCTCATATTGATGCATCACTGTGTGTGTTCGTATACCTTTAACAGTGATCCAGCTGTCAGGAGAGTATTTGTCCACTGGGTGGCGACATTTGTAGACTCCCTCATCAGTTTTGGTCACTGCTTTCAGCATAAATACGCTACCGTCAGTTGTTTCCCTGAGACACAAAAACACACTCAATGCTCACATTTTACAATGAAGCATAAAGCAACAATATCTGATTTTAGGAGCATGTTGGAACTATTTCTTGATGAACAGGATGTACCTTTTGGTTTTAGTTTTTGCACCAAAACTATAAAGAATACTGTAAAGTTTAAAATAAATAATAATGAACTGAGGTTATGAAATATTTTACTCAATCGGACGGCCATTCTTGTAGTAGATGGCTCTGAAGTTGGAGGTGATTTCGTTGGTGGTACTGCTTCTATGTAAACAGCGCAGCATCACATCCTCCCCCTCCAACACAGGAAGTGAAGGACTCTCCATGATCACAGACACAACAGCTGCACAGGGGAACACAGTTTGGTTAAATAATGGTGTGGTATTTACTTTATTTTTTAAAACAGTGTGAAGTTATTGTTTCATTATTAACCATGAATGTGGTTATTTGATTGAATTAGCTATAAAGCAGTATAAATAGGGGTTTGATAAAGGGTGTGGTAAATATTACTGGTGCTAATGTTCAGGGCGTTGCTCCTCTCCCCTGCTGGATTCTCACACCAGTACGGTATGTCTGACCATGGGTTTGCAGACTGTCCGGTGCAGGACAGGCGGCGGTCTGAAGACACTTGATTGGGACACTCTGTGATATTCCCCAACCAATCATCAAAACTTGGAAAACAGAAGCACAATGTTTTGTAACCTATTAGATGTGAGTATAGGACAGATTGTTTTAGCCATGCTATCGGCATGGCTCCAGGGATGGAAATGTTTTCCTGGTGGTTGATAAAACACATTGGTTGACACTTATATATCTCAGAAACTACGGGATGGATTGCCATTCAATTTTGTACAGTCATGATCTCCAGAGGATGAAACTAACTTGAAAATGCCCACTGAAAACGTGTCTGACTTTGTGAAAAGAATACAGACACTGCTCTCACTATGGTTATAGAAGGACCAGATGGCTATTGTAATGTAAAAAAAGATGTAATTCTTGTCCACAAAACAAATATTGACTGGATGAACACACTCCCATGAACCCCTCAGCAACCCTTCAAGGATAAAGAGCAGGTCCACTGTTCCACAGACAGGATGTTATATTAATGGACACAATCTCCATTCAGAGTGTCCATTCTTCTCCTTTTTGCAGATGACATGGTCCTGTTGGCTTCATCAGACTGTGAACTTCAGCACATTCAGGGGAGGTTTGCAACCCCTGCAAACAGTGTGAAGTGACCGGGACAAGTACCAGTACCTCTAAGGTCATGATTCTCTGACCGAAAACAGTGGATTGCTTCATCCGAGTTGGGAGGGAGTTGTTCAGGCATTGTACCAGACCACTGTGGTGAAGAAGAGCTGAGCCAGCAATTCATCAATGGCTCTACATTCCAACCCTCACCTATGGCACCTACTGACAATGGCTGACTTGTAACCAATGGTTACCATGCCAAAACTCATCTCAATGCCAATTGAGACTGAGACTCGACTTGGACCTCTTTAGACTCAAAACTAGTCCTGGTCTTGGACTTAAACTGGATAAAGTTCACTACAGTACTGAATAGAGGCCAGAGGAAAGTTGATCTTTTTTAGTGAAATGTCTTATGAAAACAGCAGGTCAAGGTTTTCACTTATGTAGTGAAATATCTCAAAATCTACAAGACTGAATAGCACAATATTTGGTAAGGACAGTCATAGTTCCAAGACGATGTATTTAAATGATAAAATCCCCTGACTTTTTCTCTAGCGCCATCATGAAGTTGATATTTGTGGTTTTCAGTGAATTAATGTAAGCTGTCATGTAATTTCTTTATTCTGTAAATAGCATTTGTAGTGTTTTTCAACTTTTAGATTATTGTAGCTTTTCAGCTGCAGTAATCAGGGTTTGTAATTTCATATTCTGATACACGATACAAGTAAAAGCTCAACCTCATCATCTTCCACTGGGTGTTATTGTCGGGCAGCTGGCAGCTCACAGTGAAAGTCTCATCGTGGAAGAATTGGGTCCTGTTGTGGCTGATCACGTCTAAGGAAGCTCTTGGAGAATCATCTATGTTGGGGTGATGAAGGTGGTAAATGGATATCATAAATAATAAATTAATTTTAAAAACAAATTTATTTTAAATATCTAATTCAAAATTTGTGATTGTTCCTTACCAGCCACCCAGATTATTCGGTGCCAATCATGAACATAAACGTCAGGTAATGTTTCATCATCATCACAGGTGTAAACACCCTGGTGCTCATGGACAACTGGGCCCAGAGTATAGGAGAAGCCTTTAGATGCTTGTTGGCTCACCAGGACCTGTGAGAAGAAAGTAGACCACACAGTTATGGCAAACTGAGACTCACATATTGGCTTCAAAGCTACCCTTATTAGCTTTCTTACTTAACCCCAGTCTTAGCTAGCAAGGGTTGTTATGCTTTGGATATTCCCAAACTAAACTGACTACATTAGTTTTTGGTAGCAGCTTACATTAAAGAAAATGTCCTGTTTATGACCAGCATATTCACTTTGTAATATGTCCCATGTGTGGAAGCTGGTCGTGGATGCTATGTCCTAGTCTTTGCCCTGACCTTTTTCAGATTTAGGGACGTTAACACCAGAAAGGAAGTCAGGTGACCCAGTAGACCTTGTGGTGGATGAATTGGTCAACCACAAGAGCTTCACCCAAGAGATTGGGGTTTAGAATCCATGTGACACCAAAAGTCAATGCTGACTCTGTATTTTTGACCTAGTTCACTTATTTTCAGTTTCAGCCACAGTTTGGTTAGGATAAAGGAACAAATCTACTTGGTTAGGTGGAGGAAAATACCATTGTTTGGGTTAAAATAGACTTTCTTATCTTCTTATATCTATAACCCTTTCTGACAAAAAACCTTGAAGGAAAACTTCTTCCATATGCGTTTTCAGCTGTCCAAGTTGATGGTTACCCGCTTTTGGTATGTCTGTCTGAAATCAAGAGCCCATTATTACCAATAATTTCGAGGTAATATTGAGGAATTTCATGGTATAACACTATTTTTGTTAAAAATGTGCTACAGCATACATTTTTAAAGACATAGAAACAATAAAGTAAAGGTGGATGGGCTCAGCCAAGGGTCAATTGTTTGGGTCATGATATTTTCTGAACCTAAAAACATCTCTATAACAAATCTTTTAAATTTCAATGCCCCAAACCTTCTTGGTCCTCTCTCCAGGGCCCATCTTGGTCCAAACCAGCTGCAGGTCCATTTTGTCGCTGTTGTTCTTTATATCAGTGTGTGTGTAACACTTGATCTCTACAGTGTCGCCCACACTGAGATACCACGTCGGAGACACTTCTAGCGATGTTCCTAGCCTTGCAGAGTGATTACTTTTGGGGCTGGTCTCCCGACGCAGCACATCTGATGACAGAAAGAGGTAGAAAATACACTGTTTTAGCAGTTTTTCTAGGTACACCTCTGTCCTTCAGAACAGCATCAGATCATCTGGACATGGAGTCTACAACATGCTGGATACTTGTTTACACAGTCGGGTTACCAAGGCTGCGTGTCAACCTTTCCATCTTCAGTTTGCAGTTTTTCAACATTTCATATTTTATTATTGAGATGTATTACTGTAGCAGCTTTCAAACATGATTTCCTAAAGAAACAACTTTCCATACTTTGAGCTATTATTGTCAAGCGTCACTGTGATTGGCTTGTTTCAAAGCTATGAGATCAGATTATGTGATTGGAGCATGTGAAAAAAAAACCCAGTGTATTTAGTCTGTGTTCCTTTGCATTCCAGCCATTTTTCACAATGTTTTGGACTTTTTTTTTGGACTCGGATTTATTATGTTGGACTTTTCTAACTACCCCTTTTAGATTTGTTTGGCTTTTGGACTTATTATCTGGTTTTGACCTGTTCCTGCCTGAATTTACGTTTTTCCTCTTAATCTATAGAGTTCAGCCTCATTGTCTGCATTTGGGTCGGATATCTTTTATTAGTTGTTATTTGTGACTAAATGCTTCTTTTAACCTACAAATGTTACCAAATTTTGCATCTTAAATTACACATGTTCTGCATTAAAGGAAAAAAACTATATTCTGACAGAATACCCCAGAACAGTTCTGCAGATAAACTGTTCAGTCTGTTTTGTTGAGAAATACTCACGATGAGATGAAGATCCTGTGTTCACAAAGTAGAAGTAGACACACAGCACTAAACAGAGTAAAAGAGTAAAAAATGAGTGTTTTAGTGAAGATGTACCAAGTTATAAAATATACAGTCACATACTTACAGAACAGTCCACAGACTGAAGTGTGTCTCATGTTGATGAAGTGTATTTTCACACTGAAGAATATTGAAGCTTTATCAATGTAAGGACTCCTGAAAGTGTAAAGGTAAAGGTTTTTTGAGGGTCTTTGGCCAGTTCTCAGATGTAAATAAGTCACGTGGCTTCCTCCCAGCCCTCTGATTGGTTAGCTGGTTGCAGATATAGATTTTTGGCTCTGTTTTAAAGGTGAATCATTGGTAAACAAACAAGAGGACATGCATTTCTGTGTGGTTTTCTCTTCATCCCATTTTGTCTTGTTCACTTCTAATAATGTCCTAATAATGTTTTGGTTCCACCTACAGGCTGACTGAAAGCACTGCACACTGAGCACACAGCTGATGCTTGCAGTTCACAGTGACAGCCGATGAAACTTTGTTGGGCATATCATTATTTATTTCTCACTGATATTGAACTAGACAAATGGTAAATGGACTGTACTTGTACAGCGCCTTTCAAGTCTCATTGGAAATAGTTTGAGGTTCAGTATCTTGCTCAAGGACACTTTGACTTACAGTGGGAGGAGCTGGGGATCGGACTGCTGACTTTCTGATTAGTGGACGACCTGCTCTACTTCCAGAGCCACAACCGCCCCCAAAATAAGATAAAGGGAAAACCACACAGAAATGTTTATTGTTTTCAGTCAGCCTGTACATGGTAGATCGATAGATCCTCTTGTTTGTTAAACAATGGATTCAACTTTAAACCACAGAGCCAAAAATCAATTGCAACTAGCAAACCAATCAGATGGCAGAGTTATTTACATCTGATCAGTGGTCAAAGATCAGTTAAAAACCCTCACCATTATGGTTTCAGGATTCCTCATGTTGATAAAGCCTTAATATTCTTCAGTGTGACAGAAAATAGACTTCATCAATATGAGACACAATTCAGTTTGTGGTCTGCTTTGTAAGTGTGTGTGACTGTATATTTTATAACTTGGTACATATTCACTAAAACACTCATCTTTTACTCCTTTACTCTGTGGTGGGTGAGTATTTTTCAACAAAACAGTCTATCTGCAGAATTGCATTTTTCTCCAACAGAATATAGTATGTTTCTTTAATGCAGAAAGGAAAATTTGTTCTTCTTGTCATTTAATATCTACAACAGTTTATCTGCAGAACTTTGTTTGTTTCCAATATAATATAGAACATTTTTTTAAATGCAGGACATAAAAAACATAATTTAAGATGCAACATTTGGTCACATTGGAAGCATTCTGTCACAAATGACTAGGAATACAAGATAATTGGACCCAAATGCAGACAATGAGGATGAACTTTACAGATATATATACAAGTCAGGCAGGACCAGGGCAAAACCAGATAAAAAGGCAATATCATGGTGAGTATTATTCAACAAAAGAGACTGCACAACAGTTTATTTGCATAACTTTGTTTTTCTCCACCATTATGTTAAATAACGCAAACTCTGTGTAATTGACAGATGTACCGTGTCAGACGACCAGTCCCAACAGAAAGTACTCTGGACTGGTGTTGTCAAAGATGGCGGCTTCTCCATCTTGGTATGTCAGTGTGGGCGACACTGTAGAGATCAACTGTACAATACTGGACAGCAGAGGGAACAACAGCAACAACATCAACCTGCAGCTGGTTTGGACCAAGATGGGCCCTGGAGAGAGGACCAAGAAGGTTTGGACAGTCCTTTCAGAAAGTTGCAATGTTGCAATTGAAACAGTTTTGCAAATTCAGCCAATTTCTATGAATTCTGTGCAACCCTGCAATTTTGTCCAATCACTGCAACTTTTCCACCAATCCTAGTTGCGAATATGCAGGCATGTGCAATGTCTCACATTTACCCTTAAAACAGTGAGATTCTCACCGAAACAAGTTGCCTTACATTTTTAATGAATTATACAAAAATAATAATAATGATTACAACTATATTTTTACTTTCTCGTGCAAATAATCGCAGTTGTTTAGAAAAGTTGCCATGAAATTAACCCTTTTTGGCTGCAACAATCTTAAAAGGACTGTTTGGAGGTTGGGACTTGTATCGTGTATTAGACATCTCATTGTTTAGGTTGCTACCTAAAGCCTGTGGCCATAGGTGAGGGTTGGAAAACTTTGCCTTGCTGGCTCAGCTCTTCTTCACCACTGCCTGCAGTACTGCTGATGCTGCATCAGTCCACTTGTCCATCTCATGTTTTATTTTATTGTGACTCATGACCAAGATCATGAGTCACATGAGATATAAACTCTTTTGCTAGGGGCAACATCTCCCTCCCAACTTCGATGGTGTAATCTACTATTTTCAGGCAGAGAACGATGGCCTCAGACTGTTGACCATTGTTCCAGTCGCTTCACACTCTGTTTGCAGGGGTTGTAAACTGCCCCTAATTGTGCTGAAGTTCATGGTCCAATGAAGCCAACAGGACCATGTCATCTGCAAAAAGGAAAAATCAGTCACAAAGTCAGACATGTTTTCAGTGGGTGATGGAAAAGGTTTTCCCTTTGTCTCTGATCCTTGAACCTTATGGTGGCATTAGAGGAAAAGAGTGTTAGTTTCATCCTCTGTGGATCATGACTGTACAAATTTAAATGTGAACCAAAGTGTTGGACAAACAAACCACAGTCAGTTTCATACTCACAGCTAAGAGATTACAACACATTGTGCTTCTGTTTTCTAAGGTTTGACTAGTGGCTGGGAATTATCACAGTGTCCCCCAATCAAGTGTCTTCAGAACGCTGCCTGTCCTGCACCGTCCATTCTGGATATCCCTGGTTGAACAAAGTGTACCTGTGTGAGAATCCAGCAGGGGAGAGGAGCAACGCCCTCAACATTACCCATAGTAATATCCTTTATCCCTATCATACATTTCATTCTGTTATATTGAAAAAGCTCTTTTCACCTTGGTAACTGTCAATTAGCAAGCTCAAATGCCCAGTTGGTAATGGGCAAATATCTTTATTCAAAATATGTATTTGTCCCTTTCTACTAAAGAGAAAGAAAAGACTTCACAGCTTTGTTAACACTCCTCTGTGCAGCCGTTGTGACAGTAGTCCTGGAGAGTCCGTCACTTCCTGTGTTCGAGGGAGAGGACGTGATGCTGCCACCCAGTTGAAGGAGACTCTCCTGACAGCTGGATTACTGTTAAAGGTACTAACACACACACAGAAGCATCACTGTACAAATACATGCATTTATATTCATACACACCTCCTTATGTCTCTGTCAGCTGGATGAAGACCAGAAGAAGAGGTCACAACATCTTAGACACTCTATCTCTCTAGGCCCAGTCACCTGCTCTCTGATTGGTCAATAAAACCCAACCTGCTCTTGTAACAGCAATTGTTACAAGTGTTATTGTTTCTGTGTTCTTATATTCAATAAATGCATACATGGAGGAATATGTAAGTCATATTCAAGCAGTTTACAGTGAGAAGGAAATATCTGATTAACCTTAATGATATAAATAGAAATAAATACTTGCAGCAAACCAGTCAAGTTCTGCACATAATCTTTAAGATTGTGTCAGGACCCCCACTAGGGGGCACCAAAGCTTCACAGGGGAGTCACGAGGCCTTCTTAATTTTAAGGGGTTCAAGAAAACTTTACAAATATACAGTATAGGCCTATATGTCAGTAATCTGATTCTGTGAAGAAAACTACGTGAAATTGTTTGCTTGGATAGATGAATGATTGTTAAAAATATACAGACATAGAATTGTATAAAACGTTCTTAAAAGCATCAGAAAACTCACCTCTGATGTATATTTACAGGAAATAATCTTCTCAAAGTTCATCCAAATCGCTTGTTTTACACAAACTGCCTGCAGTTACTGAGTTCACTGTTTGAGTTCATTGTATCAGTCGTTCTCTGCTGTTTTTATCAATAAAATATGTCACTTAGTCAGCTTAATATCAATAATAGAAAAGGTTGGGAACCGCTGCTTTAAAGGTCCAGTGTGTGGGATCTAGTGCCATCTAGTGGTGGAGTTTACAACTAACTGAACACCACTCACATCTGTATTTGATTATTTGAAGATTATACTACCAATAGGTCCTCCTCAATGTTACACCCTGGACCTTTAACAACCAGCACCACACTGAACTGTGTGTCCTTCAGTGAATCTCACACTGAATAAAACATGGCGGAAAGACTGTTGTTAACATGAGCGTGATTTTAATGTTTCTGAATAATTCAGAGAAGCGACCCGGTTCCTCCATCAATAAAACAACTCCACCACAGGAGGAGTTACAAAAGAGGGTCAAGGAAGGAGAAAGAGGTAGAGGAGGGAAATGTGTGCAAGCAGAGGAGTGAACTAAAGGTTTATATAAATAGGACATGAACTCCCATTGGGCCTGAAATGTGACGTCATGAAGGAAACAGACACAGAACAAGAACATTTAAATATAATTATATTTCAACCAGTATCTGCTGTTGGTTACAATCTGGCACTAAACAAACTAAAATAACACATTGAGAAAGTAAGAGAACAGAGTCTCGTTACTGCATTAATTAATATCTACTGACAGAAGTGTAGTGACCTGGATATGGAGAGGAAAGGAAAGTTAAAGATTAATAGGGAAGGAAACAGAAAGGATGAATAAAGGAAGTAAAGTGAATTTCCATCTGTGAAATATGCAGAAAACAAACTCTCTCTCTCTCTCTCTCTCTCTCTCTCACACACACACACACACACACACACAGTGTTTGAGTGGTTTGTGCGTTTTATAAAAACAGGAAGTGGATGAAATATTGACAAGCTGTGTTACTGATTCTCATTGGGCCTGAAACAAACTGCTGGCTACGACTGTCAGTAAAGGTTGTAAATACCGCAGTGAAAGTCACACCAGTAACTAAAATGAATAATATATAATAATATATAAAATAATATTGATCATGATCAGAAAATAAATATTAATCGGTCCCTGAAATATCAAATCAATCAAGTTTCTGTTCCTGAGAAATCCTGATCAATAAGAATCTGTTGAGAAATATACGTTTATTCACTCTCCAGCCAGAAGGTGATTATCTTAGCATAAAGACTAGAAACATGGAAACTGCTAGTCTGATCTGTAAAAAACTCTACATCTGTAAGTTTACAGGTTTTTCCCGTTCTGTAGTTTTTAAATACTTGGAAATATTAATAAAATTACAAAAAAATATCCTGTGAATTTTCATGTCTAATGTAAAATAACGTGAAAAATCTGTAACTGTAAATAATCATAAAATGACTGCTTATTTAGAAAGAAAATGTCATTTTTTCATGTAAAAACATTTGTTTATTTAACAGATTATACTGTTAAGTTCAAGTTTAATAATGTTAATACATTTCTAAAATAATTAAACATTTGTGACAAATAACAGTAAAATAAAGTATTTGTTGTGTAATTTTTCATGGATTTGTTGGTTAATTGACACATATCTTGTATAATTATAAAGGTTTTTACAACAAAAACGATGAATAAATGTTGTTATCAGTATATAAGCATTGGTAAACTGTCAAAATACAGTTTTTATCAGTGAAAACATCAATAATTACTGTAATTTCACAGATAATGACTTTTATTATAGTTCTATAACTTAAAATAACAAAAATCAAATAATAACAACACTCTTCTATCATTTTAAGCCTGATTATTTGTAATATAGCAGTGTTCACCTGTATTTATAGCTCATTTAATTGGTTTTACAGTGTAAATATCACAACAGATATTATGTAAAAATAAAGATAAAACTCTATTTTAATCATAGAAAATTACTGTATTTTCTGTTATTTTACTGTATTTTTTATATTATTTTTTTACAGTGTGACTCTCTCCAAAGTAAAAAAATACACCTCTTTTACTTCACCTGTACACAAACAAAAAGGTAAAAACAGAAATGTAAATGTCTGGTTTCAAAGGCCAGGCTAGCCGACCCCAGTCTTTATGCTAAGCTAATTGTCTCCTGGCCTCTGCTCCGTACTTGAGGCAACAAACACGATATTCCAGAAATTAAAGCAAATGCGCATAATTCATAAAGTGTTTAACAGTATATTTAAATACATTGTAATCTAAATAAAATCTCCTGAAAACATTATTTCCACATTTAGGTTTTTAGAGAATAAAGTTTTCCACATTTGATCCTATCAAACCTTTTCAAAGCATAAAGAATGAAATAAAAACTGACGTCAACAAACCTAAAAATAAATAAAGTTACCATGAAATTCACGTGGATTCAGGCAGAAAACAACAGGACAGCTAAATTAAAAAGGACATTTACATCCTGAACATATTGGGAGACAATCGAGATTATCTGTTATTTAATTAAATTAAATAAATAAAAAGAGGTTAGGAGACTATAAAGTGTGTCCTGCTCTCATCCACTAACATGAAATCCACCGTTTGCCTTGAATTCACGTGAATTAAATCAAAATATAGTTGTTTTTTTACTCATATTACCTATGTTATTATTGTCTGTTGTTATGTGTAAAGGACCTTTTTAAAGTGCCATATAAAATAAATGTACTATATTTTTATATAATAATGTGGTGAAATCCATGCAGGTCTGTGAGATATAAAGTGTTAAACTATGGATACGAAGTGTCCGTCCTGCACACAGTTGGGTTTTTAACTTTAACTTCCTGTTCTAGTCTTCCACAGCCGGCGGCTTCCTGCAGCATCCCAGAATCCCTCCTCTCCTCTTCCTCCTCTTCTTCATCTTATACCCTCTGAAGCTGCTGCTGGAGCAGACGGACTTCCTCAGAGTGGTGATGTGTTTCTCCTGCTCCCTAATCTTGGACTCCAGGTGGGACTGGATGGCGGTGCCCAGGCACTCCAAGTCCACTGAGGCGCCGTACACCTCCCACGTCATCCCCTGCTTGTCCCACGCCACCTCCTGCGGCTTCGCTGTCTCGTCCTCTTCCTCACCCTCCTTCGCTACTTTCTCCTCCCCTTTCTCCTCCTCCTCCTCCCAGATGCTCTCGGCGCTAACGTCTCGTCCTTGGCGCTCTGGCGTGAGGGCGGGGCTCTGCTGGAAGGTGTACGTGCGCAGACAGGCAGGGAGGGAACTTGCCTTGTTGGTCACAACGGAGGGAAACAGCGACTGGCTGCGCAGCTCGATGTCGATCTTGCAGACATGCTGGAAAGGCGGCTGGCCAGCAGGGGTGCAGCACAGGGACGGGGCAGTCGGCGAGGTCAAACTAACCGACTGACAGCTGGTAGAACCAATCAGAGAGTAGGTGGGAGTTCCCCTGTGAAGGCCGGATGCCGAACGTTCGACTATCTCCGCCTCCACCTGGACGCCGACCTCTCTCCGCTCCCCTCCCCACACATGGAGCCTCCCGCTGGGGTCGGTCATGGTCGCTGTCTCCCTTAACGCCTTGGAGCTCGCTGGAGATGAAGTAGAAGAAGAACTCCCATCTTTCTGTTCACCCCTCTCCTGTTTCTTTTCTTCCTTTCTGCTCTCCACACCCGTTGCCCTTGACGATGGGATGTTGCTACCAGCGGAGATGGCATTTGCGTCTCCCAGGTGACTCGGTTTGCTCAGCAGCGTGCCCGGAGACCACCCTGCGTTGTCAGTCACATCTACCCCTCGCACGGCCCCCTGGGACACCACCGGTCCTCCTACAGCTGTCACTTTGGTCTCTGAAGGTTTCAAATGTTCTCCCTTATCGGCAGCATCTGTTTGCGCTGGCGTCTTAGTGATAGAATCAAAGGTGAGACCCCGAGTAAGATTGGTATTATGGGGTGTCCTGCTGTTAGTTTCCACAGCAACAGATCCAACTGCTCCAGGCTCTGGTGCGGATCGCTCCCTTGTTATCAAAGCAACAGTGGTTCTGGGTTTGGGGCCAGAACCTGCAAACAGGAAACAAATATTAATAAAAGACTGAATTATTTTGCTTATTTCAATTTTATGTAATTCTTTTAATAACTCTTGATATCTTCTTCTTCTTCTTCTTCACATTTATCCTCAGTTTGGGTCATTTGATCATCATTTTTAGTTTTTAGTTTTGTATTAATGATTGATTCAACATGTAAACAAATAAATACACTTTTTGTCTACACAAAGACAAGAAAATCAGAAGACATAAATTAGTGTTTGGGGTAAAAACTGCAGTCTGAAGATCAAGAATCTTTTATAAATGGTCTTTTATGCTTTCATGAAGTTGGGAAATGTGTGAGAGATATCCTGACTTTTTGGTTTAATAGGGTTAAACAACTCATTATTCAGCTTCATCTAAATATGATACACAACAATTTTGCCAAAGAGTAGATGAAATATGTGCCTCATACAAACATCCAAAATATATCAGAAAAAAGGGCATCATCCAATGAACCCACTGTATAAAAATGTTTCATAAGTTATCAGCAATAAAACTATAAAATAAAATAAAAAAATAAAAGTGCTTAATGATGACACAACTTTATATGTGAAAATTTGAATTATGTGTCAAAAATTATAAGAGAGAAAAACAATAATAATATAAGATATAGCTATATTCCCATCAGGAAAACTCCTTAATTCAATGAACGTTGAAGCAGAGCAGCCGGAAGACATCGGAGACCAAACAAGGAAATATATTTTCTCCATAAAATCTGATCCAGTTTCACCAAAATCAGTGAATGAAGTTATAGAAGTTAGGAGATTTTCTACAATAATCAGTGAAGTCACCAGAAACACTGAACTTCGGCAGCATCTATTGTTTTAACTCTTGTCTTGTTTGTGGTCTAACTCACCACAACCACAACATAACTCTACGGACGTTTCCAGTGCTGTTTGCTCAGCAGTAAGCAAGCTATGTGTGAAGATCTGCCCCTACTCTGCCTCCGATTGGCTTTGGGGGGTCTTGGTGGGGAACAGTGTTGGTACCTGTGAGTACCTTACAGCACATGAGCACATTTCAGGCACCGACGGCCCAGTATGAGATAAATAAAGATGTGAATCATGTAAATCTGCTCTAGTGGAGTCCCAGACTAAAAATCTAGAGTTTCTGAAGCTTTACCGACAGACAACGTGATGAAGACCATGGATGCAGCTTATTTTGTCAAATGTATTACCTTCTTGTTACGAGAACTTGTCCTCAACCGTTCTGGATCATTGCTGATTAGACTTACCTGGAGCAGAACCAGGACTTCTCTGGATCTCCCTGTGTGTGCCAGTTGGACCAGAACCGAGGATTTTACCAGGATCAGACCCAGGACTCCTACTTGCTGAACTTCTAGGAGAGAGTGTCGAGGAGGGCGACAAATCTGCCAGAGCTGATTTTGAACTCGACCGAACTGGTCCAGGTTTAGAAGATTCTGAACCAGCTTTAGGATCTGGACTGGGTTTAGCCCTGGAGCTTGTGGTCTTGAGGTTGTCATCTTTGGACCCAGACAGACCAGTTCTAGAGGACGATTGGGAGACAGATCCAACATAGCCCTCCTTACAGCCAGAGACCACCAAAGAGGGTTTAGAAGTAGAACGGGTCGGACCAGGTTTAGGACTGGAAAGGACTTCTGCATTATAGCTTGGATTCAGCTCAGAACCTGGTTTAAAACTTGGACCAGTTTTGGGGTTGAAACTCACTTTTGAGTCTGAAGGATCCAGGTTGTCCTTTGACCCTATCACAGACTTATAATCCGCGACTGCCTTAGAATCTGGACTGGTTTTGCTTGCTCTGATTTCGATTGCAGGTCTAGAATCAAGGCTGTCTCTGGACCCCATTCCAGACTTACAACTCGGACTGACTTTGGAATTGGAGCCAGTTTTGGAGTCTAAGCTGTCCTTTGATCCCCAACTGGTTTTGGAAGCAGAACCGCTTTTAGAATCCAGGCTATCTTTGGACCCCATTGAGGTTTTAGCATTGGCTTTGGAATCAGAACCAGTTTTTGAGTCCAGACTGTCCTTGGTCTCCGTCGTAGCTCTTGAACCGGATTTTGAATTTGTTTTGGATCCAGAACCAACACTTGAATCTTTGCTATCAAGATTCTCCTTCGACCCTAATGCGTTACTGTTCCTGGTCCCAGAGGCCTTCCTCTGTGTGGATGGTTTGGGACTCAGAGAACTCAGTTGAGGGGTCTTGGTACCAAGCCGTGCCGTTTCAGCCCTCTGGGTTTGCAATTTCGTCTCAGAACCGTGAGTTCTTGAGTCGTGTCCGGTCGGCTCGTTTGACTTCATGCTTGCTGGGTCTGGTTTTTGGGTTTTGGCTGCCATTGTTGGGGTTCTGTTGGTTAGTTTTGGACTGATCACGTTTGAATCTCCTTTCTGATTCTGGTGGTTTACGGGAAGCTGAAGCGTTTTTGGCATCTCGAGGCTAATTTGTTTTCCACCATCTTGCTTCTTGTTTGTTTGCATTTTCAGGCTAACTGTTATTTTATTTGTAGTCTTTGTTGTCAGTTCAGTCGTCGGTGCAGTATGTGGTTTGGGGTTTGCAGAGTCCGCTCTTTGTACATGTGTTTTGACTCTCTCCGTCATTCTCGGGCTACTAGTGAACGCTGTTTGCTCCACCCGGTTAGGTTTTGGACTTGCCGCCATGTTGCCATGTGTGTGCGTCTTGGGGCTGAGCGTCGGAGTATGTTTGGGGTTTGGGGATTTCAGCCGTTGCTCGCCTCGGCTGCTTACCGACGCCTCGGCTGTTGGTGAGCGAGACAAAGCTGGAATTTTGCTTTTTTGCTGCGATGGATCGTCTCTCTCTCCTGGTGACATCACAGGAGTCGCCAGGGTGCTTGCTGACTTGCCAGTTTCCATAGTAACCACCCCTTTTGCCCCAGGTTTCCCACCTCCTTTGTTCCCTCCATGCAGCTTTGAGGTCTCTGTGGCCGGGCGGGGGCTCCTTGGTGACGCCAGATTGAGGTTGAGGTTGAAGTTAGGCTCAGCCCCCCAGTTGGCATTGGGATCTGCAAGTCCCGCCTCCCCGGGATCGGAGCATTCTGATTGGACATCGTCCTTCTTGCATTCAGAAACATTTGGGGAGGTTTCCATAGTGATACGTAAGAGTCAGCTGTTTTTGGCAACCAAAGGTCAGCACCTGATTGGACACATAGAGAAACAAATGATCAATACAAATCAACAATAATTTAAACATAATATGTACAAAATGTTTCAACTAATAGAGCTTGATCCCTCTTTCATGGTATCAATAGTAAAGATATTCTATTCTTAGATGCCAATCATGATACAAAAGAAAATTTTACATCTTTAAATATGTTTTCTGTCAAAATATCAACTCAGTTATTGATCGGCCATTTTGTTCTTTCCTATTTATATCTATCGAGTCGTTTTCCTCTGCTGTTCCCGACACACCCACATTCATGACTAGATTATTACAATGACAGTTATGCAATACAGACGGTTGGAAAGGTTTAAAAATGTAATCAGAGACAAAAACTAGTGAGTAACCGAATCCAAGTATCAAAATATTAAAAGGTTATTAACATAATAAATCACTAATAAGAAGTATTAATAGTAAGATCAATGTAACCTTCATTCAAAGATTTGTCCATGCTCAGTGTATTTTTAAAGAAACTGACTTTTGTTTTTAATAATCTCCATTTTTACTAAATGTAACTAAATGGATTACATCAGTATCCTGATTATGTAACTCAGGTACATGTAATCCATTACTCCTCAAGCCTGGCAATACATGTTTTTACTCTATCGGTAGGAATAAGAATGTTTTAGTGATTAATTAAACAGCTGAAATACCATTAAACACTATATATCTCTAAGCTAATATTATAGGATTAATGTGAATGTAATAATAAGAATAGTAAGTAACTTCTTAACGGTAAATACCAGAAATCAGACAAATCAAACAACTCCCTATAATATTATATCGATGTAATCAGTCTCTGTCTCTACATACCTGTTCAGGGTCCACAGACACCGGCGTCAGTCGACAGAGGCTTGGTCCACGGTGAAAATCCCATCGTGGTGTCTGACAACTGCCCGCCGAGAGCAAAGCTTCAGCTGCTCCCTCGCTTGTACCTCCTCAACGCTCTACCATGAGAGGCATTATGAATAAATAAAAGGAGGGAGAGAGGGAGGGAGGAGACCAGCAATCATCATCACCTTTTCTCTCCTCCTCTTCTTCGCCCTTTTCTGCCTCGATTTTCTTCTTCAGTATTCCCCTTTCTGTTTGTCGCCCTTTTAATTAACTACTAACAATTGTTGTTCTATTTATTCTTCAGTCTCCTTCAACCCTCCTTCAGCTTGTCGTATAATAATAATAAATAGGATATGGTTAAAACAACTGTTTATAATGCTATACTTGTCTCATAGTATTATAAACCGCTGTGCAGTGTTTAGGTGTCTGATTCAGGACTTCTTATTGTTCCAATACCCTAATTGTCTGAAAACCAAAAGCCCATTTGACCTACATCCTGTTATCCAAAAAACAAAAGCCCACAGCACAGAAGGCTTGTTTTTCCACACTCGGGGGTCTCGACCTCCACTAGGGGGTGACAAAGCTTCACAGGGGGTTGCAAGGCCTTCTTGACTTAAGGGATGTAAGAAAACAGCAGGCCCATATCTCAGTATTGCATTCATTACTGTGAATAAAACTAAATAAATGGTTTTTTTTAAAGTTTAGAAAGATTATTTTAGATATAAACAGGATAAAGACCTGAACACAAGCTGTAATCACAGAGCCTTCAGTCTCTGCATTAGAAGAGAGCTCATAAAACAATGAGAAGAAAACATTAAAGCCTATTAAGTTCATATAAAACATAAAATGGACAGAGAATTCAAAGCTTAATTATAATATAAAGAGTTACTTTTTTCCTCTACATCTAAAATGTTTACATTAGAGAGAGGCCCTCAGGTCAATGATGCCGCTTTGAAGTTCCTTTATTTCTGTTTTATACTTCCTCTTTTCACTTCTCAAAAAGTGTGAACTGATGTTGGTGAGAATCAGACGCTGCCTGTCTCACAAACTGATAACACTTGGCTGAAGAAACGTTGGTAAGTTTGTCTGTATGCAAACAAACATAGTTTTACTTTGAAAAATACTGATGGTGCATTTATTATTATGACTTTCAGATTGTCACGTTAAAATAACTTTCCATGTCACTCACATATGTAACTCTTTTCTTATTCCCTCCCTGCTGTCAGGACTGATTTCCTCCACCAACAAGAGAAGAGTTTGCTCTTAATAACTTAATGATTAGAGAGTATTGCTGCATATGGGACCTAAAGGTAAGTGAAGGTCTTCAGTAAAAGAAGAATTCAGATCATTTATTTAGGTAAAAGCTGAAATAAAGCAAGGTAAATATACTCAATTAAATGGAGAAGTTAAAGTAGAAGTGTTACCATATCAGTAAAATTTACTTAAAATACTCATGCTGGAATATGGTCCCACATGAATGCTGTAACAGTGTATATTTTACTCATTTATTTATTTATTTATTTACAGTATTCTGTAGCAATGCAGTGTATTTAGAAACTATTACCACTAAAATATTTTATGTAAGATATTAATCAATGAAGTGGTAAGAAACTAGTTATAAAGTACACAGAATTAAGCAAAAAATTACTAAATTTCCTTTCAAAATGTAGTGAAGCAGAGGTATTAAGTAGTATATGGAATTACTCACATGAGGTACATATGTTGCAAAAGTTAACAACTTCTGGGCAAAGATGAAAACAATAGATTGATTTTCTATTAATTTATTATTATTATTAGTATTTACAACAACACTGTTATTTAGCAGCTTGTTGTTGGAGGCATGAAGCTTCAAGCCAAATGCTAACGTCACAATGACAATGCTAACATTCTGTTGTTTATGTTATGTAGCAGGTTAGTTACCACAATGGTCAGAATGAATGTCATTGGTTTTGCGAGGTATTTAGCCACAAAATAAACAATTGTAACATGAATGTCTGCTAAATGTAATTAATATTCAGCAAGTAGTTGAGATATTTCACTCAAAACAACAAATATCAATCTCATCGCTGACCAACCAAAACTCTTTTGAGTAATGCTTTATATCTTATTTTCTTCTTTCGCCCCCTTAGATGTGCAGTATTAAACAAAAATATTCTCCACCTCTGAGTTACTGAAGAAAGTGAACAAAGGTTCAACATGCAAGCTAAGGGAAGTTGGCTTCTGTTCCTTATTTTGCTTCTGTCTTTACTGTTTCATCCTCATCCTGTACTGGCCTTTTCACTGAAAAACTGCACCATTCTCTTTTCTGAAAATGTAAATAATCAGTGGGTTACATGCCATGAGCAAAACCTCGCTACTATTCCAGATGACATTCCCAGAAATGCGGTATCACTAGATCTCAGCTCAAATCACCTTTCACAGATCACCAGAAAAGAGTTAGGATGTTTTCCAAAGCTCCTCTCCTTAAAAGTTCATTACAATTCGATTTCACACATTGATGATGGAGCTTTTGCCGACTTGGTAGAGTTAAGAACCCTTTTCATGGATTTTAATCAACTCACAAACCTGACAGACAACATGTTTCAAGGACTGTCCAAATTAGAGACACTAGATTTGTATTGCAACAATATCTCAAGTATCTCCCCCAAGGCCTTCCAGTCCTTGCACAGCATACGATCAGTTGATCTGTCCGCTAACCAGTTACATCAAATTGCAGACATTGTTCCGATCTTAAAACTTCCAACTTTAATTGATTTGTCCCTTGTGTATAACAAGCTCACCTCCTTTCAGTCCGATGACATGCCTTTTAATGTCTCAAACCTCAAATCTCTGCAGCTTGATATGAACCCACTGAGTAGGTTCAGCATTACGAAAGACGTCTTTCCTCATCTGCAGGATCTATCCTTTGGCAAGTGTAGCTGTGACATTGAGTGGGATATAGCAAATAAGACCTTTATGAGGAGCTTAACTAATTTGTTTTTTGGTGGAACGTATATTAGCTTTGAGGCGTACAGAGCGGTGCTGGAGAGAGTTGACTCATTACAAAAACTTGAGATGGACACTATGAAGGCGTGGATAGATGAAGGTCTCATAGACATTGCCTGCCGAATCCCTTCTCTAAGAAGTCTTGAGGTAATGTTTAGCAGTATTGTCACCATAGATGATAACCTACTACGTTCTTGTTCTCAGCTTACTGAGCTTGCTTTATCTAATAATAAATTGTCTGAGCTGTCTGAGCACTCACTCAGATCAATGACAAAGCTCAGGAGTCTGGAATTGCAGAGTAACAAACTGTCTAAACTGCCACTTGCAGTCCGAGGACTCTCCACATTGGAAATCTTGGATCTGAGCTTTAACTTCATCAGTGAGGTTGACTGTTATGACTTCTTGGATTTGACAAGATTAACAGGACTTAATCTGGAATATAATCACATTTTAAAACTTAAAGAATGTGCTTTTCAAAACCTGAAGAATTTGAAAATCCTTAATCTAGCAGGAAACTCTATTTTTACTTTGGACAATACCTTCAAGGTTAATTTGGAGAAACTAGAATCTTTGAATTTGAACAATAATGGTCGCTTAATGTTCATGCAAGGAGACTTTATGAATCTTTCTTCCCTTTGTGTTTTGGATTTAGAAACAGATAAATATTACAACATATATAGCGGGGCTTTAGAAGGACTCGATAATCTCCAAACTCTTGGTCTTTCGGCTTTTAAGAACAGAGAAGATATTTTCAGAGGAATACCAAAATTAGCAAATCTGACTCTACATCTTATGCTTAACTGGAACCAAAAGAGTTCTCAACAAAATGATGAACCACCTTTCTCAAATTTACCTAACTTGAGGAAGCTTGTACTCAAAGTTTACGACAACTATTATACTGATATTTCACCAGATCTGCTCAAGGGACTGAAATCTTTAGAGTACTTAATGACTGAGAAATTCTTCACAGAGTCATTGCACCCGGACACATTTAAATACACTCCTCAACTGAAGGTTCTTCAGATAATCCACAGTGATCTGTCAGATTTAAGCCCTGAACTGTTTTGGCCAATCCCAAACCTGCGGGAACTCGATCTTTCCAACAATAAATTCAGGTCTTTGGATTTCCTGGCTGGCGCCAATCTGCCGGGGCTCAGCTGGCTAAAACTCACCGAGAATGCGTTGTCGGTCATCAACGAGACAGTCTTCCAATCCCTCCATGCCTTGACATATCTGGACCTAAGTGGCAACCCTTTAACATGCGAATGCTCTAATTCTGGCTTTAACCAATGGGTGCAGAGCAACAACCAGACACAGGTTGTCAATGGCCACCAGTATACTTGCACCTTTCCTGTGAGCCTACAAGGAGACAACTTCCTGGACTTTGACTTCCACTCCTGCTGGATAGACACTAGCTTCCTCTGCTTCATTTCCAGCACTTGTCTGATCTTGCTTACCCTGCTTGCATCCTTCATGTACCACTTCCTGAGGTGGCACCTAGTTTATGCCTACTACCTCTTCTTGGCCTTCCTCTACGATAAGAAGAGGAGAAGGAAGGGCACTCCTTCCCTCTACGATGCTTTTGTCTCCTACAATGTTAACGATGAGGCCTGGGTCTACAGAGAGATGCTTCCAGTGCTGGAGGGGGAGCAAGGCTGGAGACTCTGTCTGCACCACAGGAACTTTGAACCAGGTATAAACATCTGTTTGTCTTTAAACTAGGGATGTCACAATGCAAATACTTCAGTGCCATGTTGATGCCAAAAGTCTGCAAACCCAACGGTACCTGTTTTTCTACAGTGCCGCGGGTATCGGAAAATTAGTAGTAGTTAGCTAGTTAGTTTGCTGTTAGAGCTAAAATATGTAACATTTCCGCAATAAAATGTCTACAAACACAAAGCTTATTCTGAGCACTTACAGGTGAAGTGAATGACTGATTATCTGGTTATCAGGGCTCCTGTGAGTGGGGGGGATATATCAGGCAGCAAGTGAACATTGTGCTCAAAGTTGATGTGTTAGAAACAGGAGAAATGGGCAGCGTGACGATCTGAGTGATTTGACAAGGGCCACATCGTGATGGACGACTGGGTCAGAGCATCTCCAAAGCTGCAGCTCTTATGGGGTGTTCCTGGTCTGCAGAGGTTAGTACCTATCAAAAGTGGTCCAAGGAAGGAAAAGAACTGGAGACAGGTTCATTGGCGGCCAAGACTCATTGATGCATGTGGGGAGTAAAAGCTGGCCTGTGTGGTCCGATCCAACAGACAAGCTACTGTAGCTCAAACTGCTCAAACAACCAGTTAATGCTGGTTCTGATAGAAAGGTGTCAGAACACACAGTGCAGAGCAGTCTGTTTGTCTGGGACTGCAGAACATTATGACCACCAGGGTGCCCAGGTGGACATGAAGTGAAATTGCTTTATTCAGTGTTTTTACCAGTTTTTACCAGTTTTGGTTCCCAAAGATAGAAACTTCCTGAATGATGAACTCTGAAGAAACTGTGACATCGACTTGTGTTACTGATAACTGTGGAATTTCACAGGTATTCTAGCATTGTGACGCCCCTACTTTAAACTCTTTCTGAATTTGTCATGAACATCATTTTGTCCTTTTCGTCTCTGTTTCCTCTCTTTTTAAAGAAGCTGCATTCACAACTAGAGTTTCACATCCCCTTTTGCCAAATAGTTTCCTATTGACTTCATTGTTCTCACCTGCCCACGTGTGCCCACTTACATCTGCAAAACTAACAGAAAATTATGACAAAGAATAAGTGAACATAAGCTTTAATTAAGTTCAAACTACTCTCTATAGTCCTCAGATTGGATGATAAATGAAGCTCTTGTGTGTGTATATGCAAAGTGTTGTGATGCTGCCCATATATATGACGAAGGTCAGATGAAGAGACATTTTTGTCGATTATATATATCAGCAGCCAGCGAGGTGGCGTGTATCAGTTTTGACATCCTCTTTAGGACCAATCTGAACTTCATAGTGTTACTGACAGAAATCGGGTGCTCAGTTCACACTTTGTTTCATCGAATAACTTCCCAGTGTGGTAAGTGGAGATGTCTACAAAAACCTCATGCTGCATCTATTTGTCTTGTAGTAATTTGCTGAATTAAAAACTGATTGACTGCTGGTTCCGTTGGGTTATTGGTAGAATTAGTCAGACAGACTGGGCTTCTTCAGAGGATGTGAACCAAAATAAATGAGATGGTTGTGAAGCCAGCGTTCAAGTGTCTTAAACCTGTATTCTTTCTAATGGCCAGCAGGGGGCAGCTACATGGGCTGCAAGAAAGATGTCCAATTGTCCCATAGAGAAATGAGCCGATTTCTCAGTTGATTTATGAGCTCGGTAAACGGTTTCCTGATGAGTTTCTGGTCTCAGTCTCTAGTTTCAGATTTAGTAACTGATGGTCCCATTTAAAGTAAAACAGACCATAAAGCAGGGTATGCTTTAGGGCGGGGCTACCTTGTGATTGATAGCTCATTTTCAATGAGTCCGTCCAGCTCAACGCACCAAACTCAGATTAAACTGTCAAACAGTGCTGATCAGATATGGATCCAGATTCTGTCACTGGGTTGACTATTTCTGTCCTCATCTGTTCACAAACACATTTTAGTGTTTACTGCCATTGTTTAAATCATTTTCATTGTTTTAAAGAGTCTGTTATTATTTGTTATGTATATGTTATTTTCACAGGTAAACCCATCGTAAACAACATTACAGACGCCATCTACGGCAGCAGGAAGACCATCTGTGTGATCAGCCGGCACTACCTGCAGAGCGAGTGGTGCACCAGAGAGATCCAGATGGCCAGGTTCGTACACTTAATGCCGTTATCTCACTCGTTCTCAAACATCAAAATCTCAAACAAAAATCCGGTGTGTCGGTGTCTGCAGCTACCGTCTGTTCGACGAGCAGAAGGACGTGTTGATCCTGCTGTTTCTGGAGGAGATCCCGGCCCGGCAGCTGTCTCCGTACTACCACATGAGGAGTCTGGTGAAGAGGCGCACCTACCTGAGCTGGCCACAAGCCGGTCAGCACACCGGAGTCTTCTGGCAGAACGTACAGCGAGCTCTGAACACCACTGAAAGTCCCACTGAGCGCACACACCTCCTGAGTGGAAGCCCAAGCTTCATTTAGTAAAGGTTCAACTGTACAAGGAACTCAGTAACTGCAACAAGTTTGTGTATAACAAGTGATTTGGATTCATTTTTAGCAGATTATTTCTTGTTTACGGGACTGTATTCATTTTTAACAATCATACGTTTTTTTTACTCTGACGTTTGGTCATTGTTCTATTAGACAATTTACTTTTCTTCACAAAAGTGAACTAAATACTGAGATAAAGGTCTACTGTGTATATTTTTAAATTTTCTTACAAGCCTTAAAATCAAGAAGGCCCCACGACCCACTGTGAAGCTTTAGCGGCCCCTAGTAGGGATCTCGACCCCCAAGTTGGGGCACCACTGGTTTAAAGCCCCCCAAAAAAATTATGTGCAAGCCTGAACCTGCAGTTTTGGTTCTGAATCCAAATTTCCGCTTAAAATAAATAGATTAATTATTTAAATAGTTTATAACGAGCTAAAGTAAACTACACTGTGTGTATAGTAGAGAACTAATAAATAATAAATTCACTCACACAGGACAAAAAGCACCAGAAATATATAAAATATAAAACAATAATAAATGTATAATAATGTATAATTCATAGGGAGAATTCGCTTTAACGTTTAATACTTTAAGTACATTTTGTTGTTATATGATGGATTTTGAATTGATTCACTTTTTTAGTGGATTGTTTTTACACTCTGGTATATGTACATAAAACAACAACTTCCATTTTGTGTTGATTTTGACGCCCCCTGTAGAGAAAGGCAGTATTGTTTCCACAACCTTGTTTAATTGATTTCAAGGGGAATCCGACCCGGTGGCAGACATTTAAAATAACTATCTCAATCAATCAAATCTTCTCATTGGTGGTATTAAAAGCACCCTGTAGTACTTCTTCCATCACTGGAAAGACTCTGTCAACTTGCATTGTGGGAAATGTAGTATCACTGGTTTAATGCTTTATTCTTGCCTAAAACAGAATTTTTTTTATGTAGGATCTGAAGATATTTTTATTCTTCTGCCAACTGATTTACATATAAATGAATAAATACATTATTTTATTAAAAGTGATTATTGTTACACTAACTTTCATTATGTACTGAACTGTAACACAGAGGTCTGTTTTTTTTTTTCTGAATGACATTTAGTCTCATTTATTCACAACAGCACACTGCTGGTTACCTGGATACTATAGCTGTCTGTCACTGCCACCTGAGGGTGTGTGTGTGTGTGTGTGTGTGTGTGTGTGTGTGTGTTTGTACTTTCTCTCGTCAAATACACACATTATAAAACAAACGTGGTGTTTTAATGGTTAAAACCTCAAACTTTTCTTCTTTTGTGTAAAAGGAATAATAAAATAAATCCTATGTACAGCAACCATTTTCCTTAAGGAACCTCTTTTCTATCATTCATTAAACTGACTCAGTTACATATTTTATGGATATTTAATATTATATTAAAAACTGTACAATGAACCCAAACAGTGAACTCAGTAACTGCAGGAAGTCTGTGTAAAAGTGATTTGGATGAATTTTGAAAAGATTATTTCCTGTTTTATTTCCTGTTTTACTTTTTATACAATTCTCTGTCTGTTTTATGTATTTTTTTAATCATTTTTAACAATCATACAGACTTAATACGCTTCTTTTTTTGACAAATTCAGTGTTTTCTTGTCCCTGAAGTTCGGCCAAATTTACTTTACATTTCCATATATTAATTTATTCAATCAATCAAACTTTATTTGTATTGCACCTTTGCACATTTGTATTGTGCTTCACAGACGACTTACCGGACAATAATGAGACAAAATTGATTTTCTATAAATAATTTTAATAAATTAAATAAGGTAGATTTAAAAATACAATACAGTGATAAAAATTACAATAAAATACAGTCGACAAGTAGATGTGTAACAATAATGTTTAATAAAAGTTATACTGAAAAGTAAATATTATGCTTTAAGAAAACAGGCATAAAAAACAACCAAATAAAACAAGAAGCATACATATATTCATAGATAATAAGCAATACTTTAACAGTGAAATTTAGAATATACAATTCAATAAATGAGTAAAAAATAGTAAAGATAATTCCTGAGTTAAAATTCAGGCTGAAGAGGTCAGTTTTGAGTTTACGTGTAAAAATGTCTTCCAGCATGCAGCTCAGAGCGTAATAATTAAATGCTAAGATATTAAGTCTAGCACGCTTTAAAATCAAGGACATGTTTTCTATAAGTAGAAAACATGTCAAGAAGTGAATTGTTTTTATTATAAAAGGGTATATTGAGAATTGATTACTTAAAATTAATGGATGTTTGTGGTTTTGCTGGAACATCTGAGCAAGACAATGCCATCATTAACATTTTATTCAATTTATTTTTTTCTTTTATTTTAAAATTAAATAATAACATTAATGATGGGGACACAATTTATCCATAATTATTAAAGAAAAAGCCAGAGAATGAATCACGGCAACACTGAGAAGTATGGAAGCCCATTTCTGCCAATAGGGGGAAAAACCTTCTGTAAGTCATTATAATGACAAAGTTTCTCATCATAATGAAATAGAGAATAATTTTGTGCTGTTTTTAAATTGCTTTTCCAGTTTGTTTTCTGTGTCAACTACCAGAAACTACCAGAAAAAGCTCTGTCGACATGTCACTAACTGAGGCTGATTAATGACGTAACTGAAGCCTCTACAGATACAGACACATTTAAGAAAGAAAATGTTTTGACTCTTGACTCCATTTGTTCGCCTCAGCCAATCGGACGCTGCGGCAGCGATGCTACCTGACAACAACAGCTGACTAGGTATTGTCCTATAGTGTGTTTGCACTTAACACCAGCAGTTGTTATTGAGTCGATGGACGTCAGCAGACAGGAAGAGGAGCAGCTCTTTATGCTGTGTAGTGCTTATTAAGGGAAAACCTGCTGACACACACACAGATATATAAATATAAATATATATAAATATATACGCAGCAGATTGAAGATAAGCAGCTGTTATTTGGACTTCTTCCTGCAGAGACGCAGCATGTGGGAGGAGAACTTCGATACAGAACAGTAAGTCACCTCTCTAAAACACTTTTTATCTGATGTTCACACCATTATTGACAGAATCTGTGCACTCACATACAAACACAGGATTTAAATAAAAGGTGAATTAATGTTCAAGTTTCCAATTAAAGGCATAAAACTGCTTCCATTTATCTCCCTTCTCTTAAATGAAAACGTTTTTCATTTAGGAAATCAGGTTTTTTGTAGGACGAGCTGTCAACACTATTTTGTAATTTTGTGACTTTGTCTTTCTCAATAGGAACCAAAAACAAATTCAAGTGACTTCTTCCAAACAAAAGAAACACAGTTAGCTTAGCACTTTGATTCACAACACATATTGCCATCGCCGCAGACATTTTGTGCTACTTGCTTGTTGTAAAAATGTCTAGAAGCTATAACTTTAACGAATGTGCTCCTGTTTCTAGAACAAATGCTATTTCAAGTGTAACTAAACTCCTAAATTTTGCTAGCTACCTATCCTACTAAGGCGAAGCCATGACCCGCCCTACTCTGCTGCAGAGTCCGCTGGAGCTTTGAGAGTCACTAGAAGCACATTCATAGCCTTTTGTAAACGTTTCTGTGTGGTACTTTAGTAATGTTAGCTAAGCCAGCAGCTCAAAGAGGCAAACTCGCTGGTGTCGGCTATGTCGCTAGGCCACCGTCTGCAGAGTCAAGACGTTGGTCTCATATAACCAGGGTGCCTTCAAATCAGCCAATAGAAAAATTAAACAGCAATAGCCGATTTCAACCAATAGAGGGTGGTCGCTATGCATTTCTTCAAAGTTTTGCTTGCTTCTTTTTGATTAGCACACACCATTGGGGATCTACTTGCTATACACAATGCAACATCTCCAAGCAGTTCCTCATTCAGTTCCTCATTCAGTTCCTCAATCACTCGTTCAATCATTATAAATTAGCTTAAAAACATTAGACTGACCGACAGGAAGAGGCTAAAGTTATGTAGCATTATGCTCTACTACTAATTGAAAATGTAATGACCACTTACACCACTGACAAATGATACAGTTTGTGTGGGTAGTATAAAGTGTGCGTTTTTCTGTGTGTCTACATGTCGACCAGTGAGGTCAGCGGTAAACCTGACTACTCGCCGGTGTCCTGGCGGGAGTATTTCGACCAGATGGAGGACGTGAACGTGGGACCGGCCGACAGCAGGGACGTGTTCAGGATTTATAAAGCCGGAAGCGATGGACCGCTGCTGGTTCTGCTGCACGGAGGAGGCCACTCCGCACTGTCCTGGGCCGTCTTCACCGTGAGTATCTGTACAGTTAGCTGGTTGATTAAATGACTGACTGCTCGACTGATTGATGGCAGCTGCATCCTGAATATCAGCAGATTATCATGATGTTTTTCTGTGTTCCAGACAGCCATCGCCAGCAGAGCGACCTGCAGAGTACTCGCCATGGACCTCAGGGGTCACGGTGAGGCAATATAAAGAATAAAAGCTTTCTGTCATCTCTCGAGTATTAACGTTTATCCAAATGAGTTGGGTTGTTGAGCTGGTATCAGTATTGTTTTTTGTTGTTGAAATCTGTTCATGTAAATCTTTACAGGATTATTGAGGGCTAAAATGACTGATTTTACTGCAGACTTTCAAAAACAATTTAGATGCATGTTCCGACGGTTTGGGGCTTTTTTTGGCAATGAAGTGAGAACTGCAATAGTCGGTAGTAATTTGTTAACATATGGCTCAACGTCTTGCACGGGGGGATGATTGGTTATGATTGGTGAAACTCATGGGAAATTACAGTGATTGGCCAAATTTGGGTAAAAGTTGCGGTTATTGGACACAATTGCAAGAATTAACAGGAACTGGCTAAACTTACATGATTGTTACAGCTTCTTGGAGGAACTTTATTTCAATTGTTAACTGTAAATCAAATTTCTGTAAATAACATAACATTAAATACATTTTTATCTTTCAGTGTCTAGTTTTAATGCTTATTTTTAGCTGTTTCTCTATCAGTGAGAACCACGTTGAGTTGCATTATTGTGAGAATTTGTTCTCTGTTAAGGTGGGACTCTGGTTCGCCAATCAGATGACTTCTCAACTCAAACTATGTCCAGGTAACAGTTCAAACTCACAAACTTCAAGCTTTCAGTAAACCTTTTACCTCAAATTAACAAGCAAGCAAAAGATCACTGTTCTACTACGACTAATGATGCTACAAATCCTGATCCATCACCCTACCTCAGCGATATAGCCAATGTGATTCGATCCTGCTATGGTGAGACCCCTCCCCCCATCATCCTGATTGGCCATGGCGTCGGGGGGGCGATCGCAGTGCATACAGCCAGCAACATGCTGCTACCGACCACCGTGGGCCTGGTGGCAATAGATGTGGTGGAAGGTAAGGGTGTAAGAGCGTGAGTGGTAGAGGCATACACTTCTTTCGTTCACAAATACTTGACTTGTCTTCTTTCCTTCCTGCAGGCAGTGCGATGGAGGCGCTGCACATCATACAGAACTTCCTGAAGGGAAGACCCAAGTCCTTCAAGTCAATGGACCACGCTATAGAGTGGAGGTGAGCATTCCTTGTAGTATAAAACTCCTACAAATCCGCTTTGTTTGTTCTTCCAGGATTCCTCTTTAACAAGAGTTGTTTCATCAGTTTCTCCAGAACTTGTGGATTCATTATTCTTACTACCTTTGTTTCAGAGGAGCGAATTAAGATCTCGGTTGGTTTCAGCCATTGTCCTTCTCCTGTCTTTGTGTTTATCGTGCAAACTGATGGACTTTTAATCCTTTCTTTCCTTTATATTGTTGGTTTCTGCCGCAAACTCGTGCAAGACATAATTTCTTTCAGAAACCAGAGTCCTCATTTATTCACAGTGATGAAAACATTTTGCAAGACTAAACATTTGACAGTAAAAAATACAAAACACCTCCTCCAGATAATCAGTTGATTGATTATTATGACTACACTTTAAGGTCCAATTTACACTTATTTCAAGTGTCCCAACAAAATACAGATGAAATCTGATGCACTTTAATTTACAGTTTACAAATCTGATTGCAATCCGTCCTTGTTTTCTTGACTACGTGCAAATCAGGGTCGGCACTACTCAAGTCCAGAGGATGGGGGTAAAACACCTGACTGCTAACAGCCAAAGAGTCAAGAAGAATAACTTTAAATTTAGCAGTTTAGGTACAACAATTAAGTCATAGCAAGCGAGCTACAAGTTTTATTGCTTCACAAGCTCTTACTAAAGCTGCTCCGTAACCTATACAGATCATTCAATGGTCAAACTGACCAGGGATCTCATAAATCAGATAGATGCTCTTCTATCTGTCTCAGTCAACTGGAAAAACAACAGCTAATTTCAGTATCTTTGCTGCTGTTATCACAGGACAGACTTTATGTGTCGTTATTCCCACCACAGACTGCCAGAAATAATTATACTTTGAAGGAGTAAAGCTCGAAGAGATTACACCTTTTCAACTTCTAATTAGAATCACACCAGCCGAGGGTTGTTTGAGCAATCAGATTTCAATCTGCCCCTATTTGATATGTCCAAGAGGCAGGAAGTGACAAAGTGTAAATGGGGTCAGTTTGAAACCAGTATGTCAGAGGCTGCCACAAGATAATTTACAGAATGGGGGGAAAAATATAACAAAATGTATCATTGCCAACAAATCTGTCTCAGACTTATTCTATAGTTTGATTCAGAAAAGTCTTGACCTCTATCTTAATCACAACCAGCACCTTCAAACACTGGCTGCACTCACAAAGAAGTCAGCATTAAATAACGTTGAATTAACTGAAGACTCCTTGTCCTTCGTTCAGTGTCAAGAGTGGGCAAATCAGGAACCTGGAATCTGCCAGAGTCTCGATGGCTGGTCAGATCAAAAGGTAGGTTGGATATTGATCATCCTGGCTTCCAGTTTGGAAGTAGATCACAGATAATTGTTTTGCTCTACGTCTACCTGAGTAAACTATGTTACATTAGGTGTGAGGTGGAGGAGGCCGACACTGTGGAGCAGGCCACTCTGGTGACTGACGTTGTCGTTGAGCGTAACGAAGAGTTCTACGATCAGAGCTACGTCAGCGACAAAGAAAACGCTGCCTCTGAGGTGAGCCTCAACGAAGGCCAGGTATGAAAACGACCGCACAGAAACACTTATGGTAAAGTAATATTTCATTGACTTGCATTCATTACCAAGTATCCTACTTTCACCTTCATCATTAACCCTTGATGTCAATCTTTTGTGTTATAATGTGTGTTTCATGCTTTCAGTGATGTATTATATTCATTACCAAAACACTTATTTTATCGAGATGTCATAATGAATGTGTTGTGACACCAATCCATTGATTTGCATTCATTATGGAGCCTCAAACTTTCACATTAACTCACACACAAATACCCGTGCAGAAACGTTTCATTTATACTTGCAAGGACAAACAGTTAAACCTTAAACATTTGAGCAGATTTGCTTTGTCGTACCATTGACTTCCATTCAGCTCTAAACTTTTAAATGCAAACACACCTATAAAAATATGTATAACAGCACTTCCATTGATTTCCATTAATAAAAAAAAAAATCTAAACTTAACCAAACAAAATTACACACATTATATATTAACATATATAATAAAACTTGATTTGACTGGTGAGTCCATTGACTTTCCCCACTCACCCCTAACACAGGTATCCAGTATAACTCAATTTAACTCGTTTAATTCCAGCATGAATGTTTTAATGTCTTCCTCCTGCTATTACCTGTAAATTAACAAAGATTATTAACCAACCACGCTGTGTATCTGTGTATACCTGCCAGGGTGTGTACAAGTGGCGTATAGACCTGTCGAAGTCAGAAAAGTATTGGGATGGCTGGTTTAGAGGAACATCTAACCTCTTCCTGGCTTGCAACCTGCCCAAACTCCTGCTGTTGTCCGGTAGGTCTTTAAACACATTTGTAAGTCCTAATACGGTAAAACGCTGGAGTAAAATGGTTCCTGATACTGTAAATAAATAATAATAAATAATTTCACACTGTCACCTGACGCTGATTCTGTTTCCAGGAATCAACCGGCTGGACAGAGATCTGACTATCGGCCAGATGCAAGGTGAGACGCTGATTCAACACATGCAGTGGTAGCCATGGTAATCCTTCAGTTTTGGTTCAATAAGTTGTTGCACAAAACGTTGTTGTTGTTGTCGTATGTAAAAACAACTTTTTGATACATCACCCGGTTAAATTACCAAATCTATGCAGGTCTTTAGATCCAAAGGAATCCTACAACCAATTTACAGCCATTACACGCTGAATTAAACATGAACATTTCATCAACTAAAACGTTTGTGTCATACGTTATGTCCTGACCTGGTGTCTTTTCCTATATATTTTACCAAACCTCAACAGCGGTGGCTACTGGTCTCTGAGGAAAAGTATTAAATAGTGCATGGACGCTGCTGGTTTATCGGTTTGTTCAATCTGTGGCGTGATTATAATTATAAGGCTCAAATATTTGTTGTGGTTCTTGTTTTTGTTGCTAAAAACGTCTTCTTTGATAGTAAAGGTTGCTGATCCCTGGTGTAGTGGATTGGTTGTAAATTGGGATTGGAAAGAAATTCCCTTTGACTGCATTGTAGAGAACGTACAGTTTCTGTTATGTTGCCTCGGCGTTCAGTAGCATAGCTCTTGAAAGCAATAGGTTAGCACTTGAGATGCAAACTGTCTTTATCCAAATAAATCCTCGGAGCTCTGGTCGAGCGCTGAACGATTCAGTGAACAAGTTTCTGACCGACCTTAGTGATTCATTACATTGAAAGTAACTGCCGTGCCCTTAGCTGGTGTACAGCAAGCATGTATGAGAGCTGGTATCAGCAGCTGTACGGGTTTCTAGGACTGATACCATTTTTACCACTGGCAGTTAGTTTGATATAAAAGTCAAGAGGTGGAAGCGTTGGACTCAGAGTGCATGAATATGATGAGTGAAGATCCGGTATGAGTTGAACCATCGGTCCAAACTATTAGTTTGTTCACTTTTTGGCAGCACTAACAGGGAGCACTGTTCTTCTAGAGCACTGTTTCTTAAAGTATGGTACTACTGGTGGTACGCAGACGAGGCTCTAAAATATATATGTATTTCTATATAAATACATTTATTTAAAAAAAAACAGTACTATCAAAATACAACAATAGTTTTAATAAAAACACTAAACTATTGCAGAGATATTTAAAATATCAACCTGCTGCATAGTCAGGTTCATGATCGTAGAGCTCATACTTGATGATTAGTTAACAGCTAAATGTGATGGTGAGATAGTGATCGGAGGTAAAAGGCATAATCTTATTATTGGGAATAAACCTGCTGTGTCACCTCTGACATGTTGACCCTCCACAAAGAGGAGGGAGACAGTAAGTGGAGGTTAACAAGGGCTGATGGGAAATGTAGTGTCGGAGAAACAAAAATGCCAGCTGGTAGAGAATCGCTGTGATTTTGGGGAATTGTTGACATTCTTTTCACGCTGTGTTTTCTACACTAACTGTGAGGGAAAAGGTGAAGGATGTCTCCAGAGACACACACACACACACACACACACACACACATTCACACTCAGATACACACACACACACACACAGATACACACACCTCGAGGCAGCAGTTCCTCTCCAGAGACAGATGGTCCTGTCAGTCAACAACGACGCTGGAAGTGACAGCCCAGGAGTGTGTGTGTGTGTTTGTGTGTATGTGTGTGGTAAAATAGCATCAAAGATATGTGTGTGTGAGGGTGTGAGAGAGACAGACAGGCAGCTCAGAGTGTGTACCTGTCTTGCTGTTTGTCTCCAGGTAAATTCATGATGCAGGTGCTGCCCCCCTGTGGCCACGCAGTGCAAGAAGACAAACCAGACAAAGTAAGGAAACTGTTCATACTGCACTTTAATAGTTATATGTATATATGTATGTATATATAAATCAAATAAACACTAAATCCATGAATGTTTGGACCACATTTTATTTTAATTACTGGAATAAATGGTCGACTCAAAAGTACAAAAGTACAAAAGTGAACCTCTGTGTGGCGCTAGAGGAAAAGTGAGGGGATCACCAAAGTCGACAGGATTCATCCTCCGGGGAACTTTAATATTTGTACCAAATTTCACTGCAATACATCAAACAGTAGTTGAAATATTGAAGTCTGGACCATAAGGACACTGACATCCACTAATGTGGTTATAACGTACAGGAGCCCATCAGTGCCAATGTGATGAAACAAAAAAGGAATCCAGTCACTATAATGAAGACATTAATTTGAGATATTAATTCATTATTTTGAAAAGGTTTGCCATTATAATGACTTACAGGATGCTTTTTTTAAAATCACATTGGCAGAAATGGGCTTCCATAATGAAGTCAGGGCAGCACTACCTCAATTAAAAGTCAAGATTGTTACAAAAGTTATCATTAAAATACTCAAGTATCAACAACAAATACTTTTAGCATGTTAAATTACTGATGCATTCACACAGTAAGCAGTTTTACACCTTGCAGTATTTAAAGATATTCAGTTTTATGGACAGACGTTTTAATAAATAAATAAAAACCACTGTTTTGTCTCTGTGTGTCTGTAGGTGGCAGAAGCTGTGGCCGCTTTCCTGCTGAGACACAAGTTTGCTGAAGCCAGAAGAGAAACCAGAAGGTAAAATATTTAAATAACTGACAAAAGGAGCCAAAACTGTTTGCTTCTTTTCTCCATTTTCATTAAAAGATATACCTGAAACTGATTAAAAATGTTGTCTGTTGTCTCCTCAGCTCCAACTCGTTCACACGATGAGGTCTACAGGTAAGATTTATTATCAGGAAAATGTTCTTACAGTATGAAAAGTAAAAGTACTCAAAACAGATAAATGAACCCTGAGTGTAAACAGTATAACTTACAATGATTAGATTATTACTCTGCATTAATGTTTTAAACTGTTTATATCAGGCTGCAATGATTATTATCATTTAATCTGCATTCTTGATTAACAATTAATTCTATGTTATAATTAATTATTATAAAGTTCAGCGACACTTTTAAATGTCCGACTGACAGCCGGAAAGCTCTAAATTATTCCGTTTAAAAAGCTGAAACCCTGACATGTTTAATAATAGTTGACTAATCAACTAAATAATTACTCGACTTATTGTTAAAGCTCAAATGTTATATATATGTATATTACATATATTACATTTTAACTTCTTCATGTCATTTATATTTTTTCATGTTTAAAGTAGAAAGTACAGCAGTCAGATAAATGTAAGGGAGTAAATTTTACTTTACTTTAAATTTACTTTCACCACTAAATTAAATGAATAAAAAAAAGAAATGTTGGATTTAGAAGTATATACCAAACAATAATGAAACAAAACCCACAAAATTCATCAAGATTTGCAGATAAAATATGAACTTTCTGACCAACTATAAGAAACTGATAACTTCTCTCTTTCAGACGAGTAAACGAGCTCCAGATTCAGAGCGAACTGCTTTGCTTCCACAAGTTCCTAAAGACCAGCACAGACCTTCATTTTTATTTTCCATCTTCATCCTTCATCAGAAGCTGCTCTCTAGTTTCAACCTCAGGCTGTAGCTGGGAACCAGTTGTTTTATTGTTTCTGCTTCATTATTAAGGCATTTACCTCCAAACATTATTGTGTTTTGCATTTGGTGATGGAAACACTTTATATTGGAGTCAATTTCTTTAATAAATACTTATTGTAAGTGAAAATTATGACATTCTGAGTCATAATTACACAATAATAAAGACATAAACTATGACTGTATGTCAATAGTTCAGGAAATTAAGTGATGGCTTTAGGTCAAATTACCAACCTAGTTAGCTTGTTATCTTATTAGTATTTTCCCTCAAGTGTACTTCTTACTTCTCAATAGATGATGATAAAGATGAATTTTGGATGAATTTCTCTGTTTGTCTGTGTTCAATAAAGACATTCTTGGATGTACCCATTGTTTACATACGTTGTGTAGCGTTAGTGCCTTTTCTGCAGTGTCCTTAGACAAATGTGTTCATAAAGTTCACTGTTATTTATCTGCGTGTCCTTTTTGTGGCTTTGTTTTATCATTAGTGATATTGTGTTTATGTTTGTTTTAGAATAATAAGAAAAAATGCTAGTTAGCTAATATTAGCTAACTAATCTACATCAGTAGGTTGGTAGCGAGTTAGCTAATAAAAATTGTTTCATTTTATTTTCCTTTTTTCCCCATTGTATTCTACGACGGAGTATTAGGGCCAGACTAAGAGAAGAAAATATATTATTTTATCTTTTTTGGAAATTACGAGAATAAAGTCATAATATTGCGAGAATAAAGTCGTAACATTATATGACATATATTATGACTTTATTCTCGTAACATTATGACTTTATTGTCGTAATTTCCAAAAAAGAATAAATATTTTTTTCTCTTAGTCTGGCCCTAATACTCCGTCGTAGTATTCAAAGCGGTATTGAGTATCGTTTTTTACACTAGTAATAAAGTTTTAAAATCTGGATGACCTCACGAGACAAAGAAAGAATTTGTGCCGCTTTCAGAAAATTTTGTAATTATGAGAAACATTTAATAATTTTGAGTTATGTATTTTAACATGATCATGTTGTCGTAATTACTTATATAAGTCATAATTATAATGACTTTTTGGTAGAAACTTTAGTAATAGACGTGGTTTAATTTTACTTACATAGATTCGTAAAATATTCAATCTATATCCATATATGTTATATATATTTTTTATATTGCTGCTTGCAATATATCGGTTATCAGTATGTTCATTCCTTAAATTTTAGATGTCTCTTCACTGTATCTACATACTGTTACTGCTGGATACTTGACCTAAACCTCTTTAAAATCCTCCTTAA
Organism: Morone chrysops; assembly: GCA_019097615.1. Taxonomy (NCBI): domain Eukaryota; kingdom Metazoa; phylum Chordata; class Actinopteri; family Moronidae; genus Morone; species Morone chrysops. Next base: position 2,729,139 of record JAGRRF010012759.1, read on the forward strand.
ATGATTTAAAAACAAAATGAGCATTAATGAGAAATCAGTCATTGTGTTTGTAAAAGAATAAAAGGATATGTTTGTTATCAGGAATAAAACCTCAAGAAATGCACACGAGACCAGATATACAAGATGTAAACTGTTAATTAGTTATATATACACACACACACACACACACACACACACACACACACACACATTTAATTTGGAAAAACAAACAAAATGAGACACAACACCAGACTGGAATAAAAACAAAAACTTGCAATAAAATTTTATTTAAATTCTGTCCTGAATCAGAACACGTGCAACAACTGAAACACAGAAACAACATGGCGTCACGCCGCCTTGTATTTACACGTGTGTATGTAGGTATTTTTGTGTTTGCGTGCACAGGACAACCACACAAACAGACGCTCTGAAAAACAATTAATATTGTAGAAACACACACGACACCATTTCACACCCTGTTGTCATGGTAGCAGAGGGGTTAACGCGGCTACATCGCATCGTATAGTCTCTCTGGAAGGATCTGAAACGTCTGTTTTTGTTCTTTTGCTTTTGTTTCTTTGCAGACGATGCCGTCTTCTATAGCTGTGATTTAACACTAATTTAACACAATCAAAACTGCTGAAATGTACTTAAATCCACCAACAAGCAGGCGGCGTAGAGATTATAATGTATAATCCCCAGTGGGATTACGTGGCTCAGGATTCACCTGCCTCATAAACTACAACACAAATTACAATATATGGCAAAAATATATGGCAGTCAGTCTACAAATTTGTACAATTTGTAGTTTAAGGTCTATCAGATCTTTATCAACATCACACAAAACAATCTCCCACATTTCCAACATAGAAATCATACAGGTAGGCAAGAAAAGAGAATAAAAACAAATAGCTGGTTAGCAAAGCAAAACACGAGCTACCTAATCTGCATCAATCGTTAGCTAGGTAGTTACATCTGAAAACTAATGTTAGCAAAACGCTAATTTACATAAATCATTATATTTTGCTAACATTAGCTAACTTAAGATGTGAATATATATGTTTACATAAATTGTTAGTTAGCTAGTTAGCCAACTTTTGCTAACAGTAGCTAACTTGATGCAGATTAGAAAGTTTATGTAAACTAACTAGTTAGCTAATCAACATCACCAGTGAGATAGATAGCTAGTTAGCATTTTGCACATTTGCGGGTTTTGGTACCAAAATAATACTTTAAGAAAAGAAACTAAACTTCTCAAATGTAAGATTTTGTCAAAACAAAAGCAGCCAAACAGACATTTGGAAAAACTTGATGACATATACAGAGTCACATCCTAAGTTAGATAGCTAATGTTAGCTCATTTACAATCGTTATAAAGCTAATTAACTAGCATTTTGCTACAGAACAAAACAATAGCTAACTAGCTACCTAACGACTGATGTAGATTAGCGAGTTAATGTACATCAATCGTTATTAAGGTAGTCAGTCAACATTTTGATAACATTAGCTAACTGAAGATGTGACTAATATATTTTCAAGATAAACGAGCGATCCCGTACATTCCCAACATAGAAATCTTTTTAAAAAAAGGCAAGAAAAGAGAATAAAGTGGAAAACAAACAACAACCGAAGCGGGAAAGAAAGTAAAATACAGCGGAAAGAAAAGTCGGAGAGAAATTTAAATGTCCGTTGAGAGCGATCGGGAGTAAAAAAGGAGAGATCTATCAGAACCTTCCAGAGAAACAGAATTAAAGTGCATCAACAAAAGAGGCGAAGCAACCAATGAAAACACAGCATTCGGCAAAAACAAAGAACCAATCAGACGTCATTACTGGCAGTGACACGAGGGTCCCATTTTAACTCGTTAGCTTATTGAAAAACGTTTGATTTTGATTTATAAAATCTATTATTTCTATCAAGACTAAAACGTCATTGAAATTATCTCGTCTCCAATCTTACATTTTTGATTTACTCTTAATTATAACAGTCGTAGTTATAAAATGAGATTTTGTTGTTATTTTCTTTGAATCTGTTTACGTTAATGAAGCAGGAAATCACGTTAAGTGTCACAAATAATCGTAAACAGAGAATATCTGCGTTCATCTTTAGGTGTGAAATGGACAAAGGTATGGAGGTATTTTAGTGCCCAAACATACCGAATCTGAAGTTTAATAGTTTTTTAATATTAAATGATTTGAATCAATCAATTATTGTGTCGGCACGAAAATAACTCGTTTTTCCCCATTTACACGTAACAATCCCTAAAAATGACATAACAGATCCGTAAAGCTTTTTAATTAGTTTATTTAATTTAACTAGCTCGTTAAAACGGGTTAAAGTTATTAAGGAAGGGCAGTCATAGCTAAATAGCTACACTACTTCAATTGTTAGCTAGGTAGTTACATCTGAAAACTAAACGCAAGTTAGCTATTGTTCCCAAAATGTTGGCTAACTAGTTAACTAACAGCTAATGTAAATGAGCATTTTGCTAACAGCAGCTAACTTGATGATATCGGGTTAATTTGATGTAGATTAGCTAGTTATTGTTAGCGAGCTAGCTAATCTACATCAATAGTTAGTTAGCATTTTGCACAAACGCAGGGCTTTGGTACCAATACCAAAGCAATACTTTTACTTTGAAAAATATAACTAACAAAATAAACTAAACTTCTCAAATGTAAAACAGCCAAACAGAAATTAACCTAAAAAAAAAAAAGACTGAAATCAGAAACTTTTTGATCAAAGAGACATTTTTGACGCCAACTTTCTGTATTTGACCGTTTTTGATGATTTGACACATTTTTGGGTTTGTAATGAAACTTTATTTGAGGTTTGATCTGCATATTTAAAGGTGGGACCGACATGCCACAGCAGCCTCAGTCTCGACAGGAAGGAGGGTTGAGTTCACTTTCACTACGTTGGCAGCAGAATCGCAGTCGCATTAAAAACAAAACAATGAAACAGTGCAAATGTGAAAATAACATAATTAAATCCCTTGAAAATAAAGCTTATAAACACAAAAGTGACTTTAATTAAAAACATTATTCGCTTAAAATTGGCCAAGACAAGGCGATACAAACCCATTGTTCGTATATTACAGCAAACACGCTCTGCGCCACTGTTACAGGTGTTTAAATTAACTAGTGTTTGTTATATAGCTGATAACTGAGAATGAACTCGTCCTCGGATGTTAAACCGAGGAGAGACGACAGATTAAAAGTAGGAAGAAACTTAAAAATACTTACTTTCTGAACCTGAGAGGAAATTAACTCGTTGGAACGACTGGAAACACAAACACTTTTCATCCCGGGTTTTATTTTGGAGGCGGTTTTCTTTGCCTGAATTTACAGACTTATCTTGTCCTGGAAGTTGCTTTAATTTGAAAAGACGTTCACTTAAATGTATTGTTTAATGTCCTGAATTCAGTTTGAGGAAGTCTGTTTGAATTAATTTTAAGACATTAGCATCGAAAGAGACGGGAAATAAACAGTGTTGGTCTACACTCGGGCTCAAATGACCCTTCGTAAGCCCCGCCCTCTTTTGGCTCTCTGCTCCAATCACAGTCGAGCAAGCCTCGGTCAACATATGCTACGTGCTAAGCTTTTACTCTTTTCAACCTAGATTAGCCTAGCACGTAGCATATCAGAGCACAGGAAAGGAGGGAAATTGGCCGAGGCTTGCGTAACCGTTATTGGAGCAGAGAGCCAAAAAGGGGCGGGGCTTATGACGGTTAAATTCTCTCGGGTTCAGTTTTTGACTATCGGATCCTGAATGTTTACAAACAAACAAACTTCCAATAGTTTAAATTCATGTCATGAATTTGCGTTCCGTATGTACAATTACACAAATAATCAAACACTTAAATCTGCCGATCAATACTCAATCACATTGAGGATCACCAGGTCGTGAGGGGGGAAGGAGGTCAGTCTTTGCTGCTGGGTGTCTCTGTTACAAAAAT
>JAGRRF010012759.1:2765442-2777379 GCA_019097615.1 Morone chrysops
AATCCGCCGGATCACAGAAGAGCAGTGTATCTGAAGATGATGTCCGCAGTTGTCTGGGGGACTCCATCTCTCTGGCCTCATTCGAGGCCATCGGTGTCCCAGACATCAGTTTCCAAAGGGCGGCGAAGCTAATGGACGCTGTGGTTACAGAGATCACAGAGAGAGTGAATATGCTCTCTAAAAGCTCTGAAAGTGGTGGAGTCAATGAGGGGAGCAGACCTCTGGTCTCTCATTCCTTCATCCTGAGCCTACAGACAATTGTCCATACAGCCAAAATCTTTAAAAAGTGTGCAATTAAGGAAAGTCAGCAAAACCTCGCAACGGAGGCTGCGGAAGACATCCTAACGATGGAAAATTTGCCAGTGGAGGACATTGCACTGATTGAAACGGAGGAGTCATGGCGTGCCCCCCTTTTTCCTTCTCTGGTTGGGACAGGAACAGAGTCGGAAACGAGCTTCGTGGACAAAACAATTGAGGCCGTGAGAATGATCGTGCAAGAGAGGGCCAAGATAATCAATGCAATTGATTACAAAGTCCACATTCCGGAGGAAGAAGGCGAGATGTTTCAGTTTGAATCCTCCCAGGATGCAGATGAGTTGGCCTCTGCGATTGTCAGGGAGACAATCGAGGAGTTTGGAATAGACTCAGAAGGTACACTGCCGGAATCGCTGGCTGTATCGGAAAAGACCTCTTACTGGAAAACAGTGGAGGCCAAACTAAAAGCATTCTATGCTCAGCGTTTTGCGATGGGGTCACTTCTTGGCCTAATGGCAAAATTAAGGCGTGATTACAAATGCCCCCCAGAAGAAAAGTCTAATGTGAGGGAGCTGATGGAGAAGGCCGATGCGGTAATTAGAAGCATCATATCATTAAATGAAGAGGATATAAAGATGGTCACAGAAGAAATGACCCCCGACGAGATAATCAGCTCCGTCGGAAGCGGTCAAGACAACACAGCTGTCATAGAGCTCGGCAGCATAGTGTCCCAACACCTTAAGCCTGAGGCTCCCATGGAGGACTTCCGCTTCACAATACAGGGCGAAGTGGACAACTTTATGGGGCAGATTAGGCAATGGCTTAATCGGCAGGTAATACGCCACAAGCGAAAGAGGGACCACGCAAGTCTCGTCATGAAAAAGATAAGGGAAGTGGTCTGTCAGACATCGCCTACTGAGACACCCTCAGTCGTGGGAAGTTGCTGCATGACACCTGTAGGAAGTTGCTGCGTGACACCTGTAGGAAGTTGCTGTGTGACACCTGTGGAGGTTGAAGCAAAACCACCTCCGACCCCCGTTCAATCCGTCAAGTCACCGATGAAAGCTAAGGCTGGTGACACACTGGTGGTTGAGGTAGAATCACCTTCCACCCCCGTTCAATCCGTTAAGTCACCAATGGAAGCTACGGCTGGTGACATCCTGGTGGTTGAAGCAAAACCACCTTCTACCCTCGTTCAGCCCACTGATTCATCAGTCAGGGTTGAGGCTGCAGTTGAGACTGCAGCACCAGCAACCCATCAGTGGGACGATACCAGCTGCAGACTTATGGTCAATGCACTGGTTTGTAAAATCATGAAAAGTCCGATAGATCCGGACATTCATGTGACTTTCACTGATATTGAGGGCTTCAACAAGTTACTCGTGGAGATGCTCTGGGAACAGATCGGAGGTTTCGATGTCGCTGTCAAACAAAGCGGCCATCACATGAACAAGGTCGCCAAGGCGGTGCACAAGGAGTTGTGCAAGCTGACAGGCGATGCAGATACTTTGAAAATGTGCCTGCTGTCTCAGGATGCATCTCTTTACAGATGCATAACTGAGACACTAAGAAAACATCTGATGACGCCACAGAAGAAGACCGGCGTGAACAGATTCTTCTCACGTCTCTTCAAGACCGTTGCCAAGCCGTTCGCTGCTTGCTTCGGAAGCAAAGAGTAATCTTTGACCAGACACGCGTACTAACTGGGATGACACAGGGTTTACTCCGAGAGGCTTCGGTTCGCCCACATTTTAACCATAATGAAAAAAAGTTATCTCAGTTAAGAGAAGAATTATCTGGTGGATCGCGACACGGGACATTAGGTGTCATAGGGACCGGACACAAGTACAAACTGGGATGACACAGGGTTTACTCCGAGAGGATTCGGTTCGCCCACATTTGAACCATAATGAAAAAAAATATCTCAGTTAAGAGAAGAATTGTCAGGCTGATCGCTACACTGGACATCAGGTGTCATAGGGCCACACAGGTGCCTCACTGTGGCCTTGTAGCTATAACACCTGTGCACCTGTCTGTCTGTTTATCTGTCTCTCTCTCTCTCTCTCTCTCTCTCTCTCTCTCTCACCCCAACTGGTCGAGGCAGACCCACCTAGAGCCGAAGGATCCGTCCTAGGTTTCTGCCTTTTAAATGGCAGTTTTTCCTTGCCCCTGTCGCCAAGTGCTTGCTCATGGTGGTACTGTTGGGTCTCTGTTAAGGAGTTCGGTCTAGACCTGCTCGCTTGCTCGTGGTGGTACTGTTGGGTCTCTGTAAATGTTATAAGGAGTTCGGTCTAGACCTGCTCTATTTGAAAGTGTCCTGAGATAACTTCTGTTATTGGCGCTATATAAATAGAATTGTGTGTTGGCGTGGGTTTTCCCTGAGAAGCTTCGGTTTCCTCCCACATTTAAAAAAATAAACAGATGAGGCCCCCCAAAATGAATAATCTAAAATAAAAACAAACAATATAAAATAGAACAAACAATCCGTCTAATAAGAGTCTCACTATGAACGACCGTACTGGAAACAGTAAATGTCATGTTTTATACTTGTACTCATATACTCATGTACCACTCTGAGCAGATTGATCAGATCCAGTTGAAGTTTGGTCAGAAGACCCTTCAGACGTTGCTGATGATGTGTAATAATTGTCACGACTCTTCGTTTAATGACGTGTCTGTGGCTTGGCGTTGAATTTAGAAAAAAAAACAACTTATTTTGATGCTTTGAGGCTTCAAAGTCTGCTACTAAGTTCAGTAGTTGTACCTGTGTACAGCAATGCTAGTGAAGAAAACGTTAAAGGAATTCTGGGTTAAGGTTGTGAAACTGTAAACTATCTGTATTCATATCTGTACTCAAAAATGGGCGGGGCTTAAATCTGAAGTTGTTCATTTAAGCCTGAAATTAATATGGGTTGAATATAAATTGGATTTAGGGGCCATTTTGGCGATTTGCACGCTTTGTATTGTAAGAGAATTGATTGGATCGACTTCAAATTTAGTAAGTATAATGTAAACACAATTACAGTCGAAAGTTATCAAAATCTTGAGTTTGCGCCTACGGGCGTGTCCGTGGCGTGGTGCCGAAACTTGAGGTGTCGCCACGAAACAGGAAGTTGTCTGCACCGAAATGCACATTTGACAAAAATCAACAGGCATGCGTTAAGATGTAAAAAAATAATAATCTTGGGGCCATATCCTAAACCAAACAGGAAGTGGGCCATTTTGATTTTAATGTGAAAGTTTTGTCAGATTTCTGCCGTTTCCTGGTGTTTTATTTTAAGAAACTTTTAAGAAATTTCGATTTGCAGCTTTAATTGTTGTTATTATTATTGTTCAATTCTTTAATACATTTCAGTTTGTCAACGTTAGGTTCAGATTGCATCCAGTGACAAGACCGAATGAACTGACAGAGAACCAAGAAAACAAAGACTAAATACACAAAATAAACAAAGACAGGAAGTAAATCAAACCAAGACTTGAGTAAAACTATAAAATAAAACAGGAAATAACCAAAGAAAACACAAAACTTTACTGAGTACTTTACAAAACCACAACTGTATCAGTGATTTGGGTGAAACTGGATCACATATAACCTCAGAGTGTGTGCGTCACTTACTGACAGCCAGTCGTCTGTCATCGTCCGTCACAACCTCACATCTCTCCAACAGCAGCACCTCCACTAGTTTACCGCCCTGCACACACACACACACACACACACACACAGGGTTAATGTGTCACAGGTTTCTCTTTGGTTCAGATTAAAGTGTGCACACACACACACACACACACACAAACAAACACACACACACACACACACTCTGGCTGTCACCTGTTTGTTGAGGATGAAGAGCAGGTTTCCTCTCAGCCGACAGAACCTCTCGGTGAGATCTGAGACAGAGGACGACTGTTAGAGAACATTAGAGAACACGTTCCCCGCTGAGAGAGAGGAACCTTTCAGTTCTGTTCAAATGTTTCCAGGAAGTAAAGTCAGACTGAGTCAGAGGATGGAAATAAGACTGCTGCCGGCGAGCCGGGGAGCAAGGCAGCAGATATCAGAGCGCCAGAGTGGAGAGAACAGAGGAGAACAGTACAGTACAGAACAGACTAGACAGTACAGACTAGACAGTACAGACTAGTACAGACTAGTACAGACTAGTACAGACAAGAACAGACTAGAACAGACTACGACAGTACAGACTAGAACAGACTAGAACAGTACAGACTAGTACAGACTAGAACAGTACAGACTAGAACAGACTACGACAGTACAGACTAGTACAGACTAGTACAGACTAGAACAGACTACAACAGTACAGACTAGAACAGTACAGACTAGTACAGACTAGAACAGTACAGACTAGTACAGACTACAACAGTACAGACTAGAACAGACTACGACAGTACAGACTAGTACAGACTAGAACAGACTAGAACAGACTACAACAGTACAGACTAGTACAGACTACGACAGTACAGACTAGAACAGTACAGACTAGTACAGACTAGTACAGACTAGACCAGTACTGACTAGAACAGACTACGACAGTACAGACTAGAACAGTACAGACTAGTACAGACTAGAACAGACTAGTACAGTACAGACTAGTACAGTACAGACTACAACAGACTAGAACAGACTAGAACAGTACAGACAAGAACAGACTAGAACAGTACAGACAAGAACAGACTAGTACAGACTAGAACAGTACAGACTAGAACAGACTACGACAGTACAGACTAGAACAGTACAGACTAGAACAGTACAGACTAGAACAGTACAGACTAGTACAGACTAGTACAGTACAGACTAGTACAGTACAGACTAGTACAGTACAGACTAGTACAGACTAGAACAGTACAGACTAGAACAGTACAGACTAGTACAGACTAGAACAGACTAGAACAGACTACGACAGTACAGACTAGTACAGTACAGACTACAACAGACTAGTACAGACTAGAACAGTACAGACTAGAACAGTACAGACTAGAACAGACTAGTACAGACTAGAACAGACTAGTACAGACTAGAACAGACTAGTAGACAGTAGTAGTCAGTAGAACCTGACCTTTCCCCTGCCGTCCAACTCTCAGCGTTCCTTCTTTCTGGAAGTTTCCAGATGTTTGTTCTCGGGACAGATTCAACAGCTGGCTGCTGTTCACCCTCATCTTCATCCTCCTCATCTTCATCCTCCTCAGAGCACATCAGCTGTCTGCTCACCCTATGATCATCATCATCATCATGAGGACCTGGTCTTCATGACTGCCTGAATAAAGACACAGAAGAATAATAAGAATAAATATAAATAAATATAAATATGGCAGCATTGTGAGCATGTGGAGAATTATTTTAAATGTTAACCAAAAACCTGAAAGATATTTGTTCACTTTTAATAAATATATTCTCTATATTTACCATTAATATGAGAATATTGTGTCGTTTCTTTTAAAATATAAAGCTAATAATGGTTATAATAGCTGACAAATTAAAATATGTCGCTAGAAAACAAACATATGGGCATTAAATAAAGCGAAGCAAGTTAGTAACATACAGTTAAGTTAGTATAAAACAACTAGATTCATGTTAAACTGAATAATAATTAAAGAATAAAGTCCTTACAAACCAAACATCCCTTTACATTCTGGTGATTTTACTCGCCCTTCAAACACGACTGACAACTTTCAAATAAATAACCTTAAACGTGATAAAAAAAAACGGCTTCATGTGACACAAAGTGTTTACAGTCTGTAATTTAACTATAAAAGACGTTTATCGGCGTCTCTTACCGGCAGTAAAACACAAGTTTCTGGGCTCAAAACTAACTTTTCCCACCGCTGCTCGGTTTGAGAGGAAGCCATAGTGCAAAACCTTATGAACGCACAAGTATCGCGAGAAAAACGAGGAGCGACAACAACCTTCAATAAAACTGTTGTTTATTCTGTGAAACTGACATTAAAACATTAAAACATTCTCAGTTTTCTGTATTTATACTGTTTGATGTTGTTGAGACGCCTGTTTAAGAACCTGGTTTTAATTATAATGGAGGAGGGAAAAGTGGTTAATTTGGTTTAATTCAGTATCAATTAGTGTTATATATTTTCAGTTTTCCTTCTTAAAATAATAATAATTATCATTTATCTTTATATTTATCTTTATATTTATTTTTATCTTTATATTTATCTTTTATATTTATTTTTATCTTTACATTTATATTTATTTGTATATGTATTTTTATTTTTATCTTTATCTTTATTTTTAAATTTATATTTATATTTATATTTTTATATTTATATTTATTTGTATATATATTTTTATTTTTATCTTTATTTTTATTTTTAAATTTATATTTATGTTATATTATATTTATATTTATATTTTTATATTTATATTTATTGTTATCTTTATATTTATCTTTTATATTTATTTTTATCTTTACATTTATATTTATTTGTATATGTATTTTTATTTTTATCTTTATCTTTATTTTTATTTTTATATTTATATTTATATTTATATTTTTATATTTTTATATTTATATTTATATTTTTATATTTATATTTATATTTTTATATTTATATTTATTGTTATCTTTATATTTATCTTTTATATTTATTTTTATCTTTACATTTATATTTATTTGTATATGTATTTTTATTTTTATCTTTATCTTTATTTTTATTTTTAAATTTATATTTATATTTATTGTTATAATAAAGATCTGTGGAGGTGTGTCACCGCCCCTCCCTCCGGTAAGCACAAGGACACAAATCGAACAGACGCTCCAGCGAACAAACTGCTGGAAAACACTTCCGGGTGTGTTCGACTTTTCCTCCCTTTCACAACTTTTGTCTCTTTTTCTTTTTCCTCTTTCTTTCTGTTCAGAAACACAAAGTTCAAACTTTAGTTTCTCAGTTTAAACGCGAGGAGCTAACGGACCTCCAGAGGCGGGAAGAAGAACATCTGTCGGTTGGAAGAAAGGAGAAGAAAGGAGGAAGTTTTTGAACCCGCGGAGGTAAAAACAAAACCCCGTCTGATGTGTCACCTCGTTATTCGGTGTTAACGTCATTAATGTCCCCAAACAACCGGTTAATCCGCCTCCAACCGGCACGAACCGACGGTTAACCGACGGTTTAGTCGCTTCGGTGCGTGTGGGAGAAGTTTAAACGCCTGTTTGATGAGGGAACACGATGTCTTCGGGAGCTCGAAGCGGGAACACGTTGACACGCAGTCACCGGATTATCCGTCACACCTGCGGGTCACTGACGCGCTTTACGTCACCGTGCAGGTGTGGCGGTAGATTGTGCACCCTCGCTGATGTGTGACTGTATTATATTAGCTCATAAATATCGGTTATTCTCCCCAGTAGTGATCTGTTTTTTAGTTATTATTGTTAAGAAATGTTGTTTTAATGTATTTATATTTAATTTATTGATCAATAAGTCATTAAAAGTAACTAATTTACAGATTTATACAGTTTGCTCAGAAGTATAAGTACTGCTGACTATCTTTATATTTATATTTATATTTATATTTATATTTCTTTAGCTTTATATTTTTATTTATATTTATATTTATATTTATATTTATTTAGCTTTATATTTATATTATATTTATATTTTTCTTTATCTTTATTGTTAAAAATATACATTCTTGCATTATTGCGTTATTATTATTTTATAGAATATTTATTATTATTATCAACTTATTTAATTAAATTTTTTGTGTAAATATTTTTCAGTCTAGTTTATTTTTCATATTTATGTATAAATATATTTTTTAATATATTTCTTTCATATATTTAATCATTTAATATATTATTAATATTATATTTAATATGTATTTTGTATTTATGTTATTTTAGGCTAATTTACCTTTACACTCAAATCCCCTAAATACCTTCTATAGTTTTTAACCCTTAATGGTATTTAGTATATATATATGTTATGACTTATTAATTAATAAGGCTGCATGTTAGGGTAAAAACATCATATTGTGATGTTTTAAACCTGGAAAACAACATTTATAGCAGAAAACTAGAGCTTGGGAGAGAAGAAACGTCTAAAAGAGGAAAATTATAAGATTTCTAAAAGATTTCTAACATATTTTCAGAACTACAATCCTTCATTGTGATGCTGTTTGTCACACTTTACCTTTTTATCAACACATTTCAGCCTTATTTTGTTGTTTTTTTACAACTTTCAAATAAAGTTTTAAGCTGAAGAGATTATTTTATTGCCAGTGACGGGGAAAGCAGCTGATTCTGATGCTGTTGGTCGTGTGTTATCTCCACTATAACCGCTTTTTATTACAGTTTTATCCATTGAAAGCGACAATAAAACGTCTCGGTGAGGAAGCAGAAAGCATCAGTGCAGGAAACTATTAACAAACAATGTGAGACAACCGACACGGGAAGTTCAAAATATGACGACATGGACGAAGACAAACTCACACAGAAAGGCAGCAACATGTGTCTTCTGTTTTTTTTTAAATTATTTCTACATATAAAGGACTTTTATTTCAGCTCCACGCTGCAGCAACAACCACTAGGTGGCGCTAGATGACAGTAAAGTGAGTGTTACGGGTTGTAGTTTAACTTCTTTATTCATAATAAAATGAGTTATCCAGATTTTAATGATGATAATTTGAGTCCAGTTTCTTTTAGTTCTTCATAACCGGTTTAAATTCAGCTTTAAAGCACCCGTTGTCATAGCAACAGTCCTTTACCTGCACAAGAGCAGCTTTTATTAGTAACGATGACGCTTTTACATGAAGTTATTTAAAATACAAACGTCTTTCTTGCATAAATGATGATTATAAATTATATATATATATTATTTATGTAATTTAATTGTGATTTTCAATAAGAACATGTAGTTTATTAGAGCTACTGTGAGACATAAACTCAACTAAAAGATATTAAAACATAAAAACATTTGGCATTAATCATTAAGTTTGTCATTTGAACAATAAAACTTTACATTTTTAATTTAAATTAGGCTTAATCTGGTGCCTTCTTTTCAAAATAAGAGTTGTAATTGAAGATAAATTCACCCAGAATCAACAAATCAAACCACAAACTGCTGCCAAAAGAACCAAAAAGAATAAACGGGATTATTTCAGCCTGGTAATAAAATATTAATCTGATTTATTGAAACCACATTAGAGGAACAGAGTCCTGCAGTTCGGTGTGTTTCTCTCTTTTCACCACTCGGTGCTGCTGTTTATCCACACTGACAGAAACACAGAGCAGTTTCCTTAGAAAGAGCTTAGTTAGAGCCAAAATGTACAAAATATACTGTTAAACTTCCAATAAAAGCAGGTCTCCTTTAAAAGCCTCGTCTGGATTTTATAGAAATGATCTCGATGTCTAAAACCTCTTAAAACCCACCGGGTCGTTTCAATCTCCTACACAAATATAAATGTTTAAACTTCTGTCAGTATGAACATAATGAACATCATTAGATCAGTTATAGATTCTCCACAACTCAATCGTTCACAACAACAAAGTATAACATTAATTAATCCTGATTTACCGGTAACACGGTAAACAAGAAAGACGGAAAACAACCTCTGAAGCTTCATAATCATCATGTTAGTTGAACAAATCTCAAGAGAAGCAGCAGTTAGAGTTTAGTTTAGTGTTAAAGGAATTAAAGGCCTGTCCCCAATAAAGGCAGGAGGAGTTCAGTGATTTAAGCAAACAAACACCCGGTCTATTATTAGAAGTTTTACGGGTATAAATATACGTTTACTCTAATTTACAACGACAGCTGAGGTGACTGACTGAAGAATATGTTGGATATTTAACTTTATTTCCGTTATAACAACTAAAATCTGAACATTTATGTGAATAAATTTCAGCTGTTAAATGTAACAAAAAGATAAAATAATTATCTAGAAATCAGGAAACATTAATTACGGTAATTCTGTTGTTCATATGATGTTTTCTGTTTCGTCCAGAGGAGGAAGAAGAGAAGTGGGCGGAGGAAGAGGATGGAGGGGGCGGAGCAGAGAGGAGGCGCCACCGAGGAGGAGACTCCTCCCACGGTGAGATGGCGGGAAAACCTCTAGTTACTGTGTGTTAACTTTAATCCCTAATATCATTCAAACAGCTGAATTATATATAAACTCAACCTCCTGTACAGTTTTCATTAACGGGTAAATTATTATTATTAAACTATTGTTTGTATCAGGCTGTAAACATGTTTATTTATAATATGAGGCCTTATGGAGCCAGCCTCTAGTGGCCGTTAGAGGAACTGCAGGAGCCGCTTGCTGGAAACTTTTTAAACATTTTTAACGTTTTATTCACGTTACATTTAAACGTGACGTGTTCGTGTTCCCTCGGACGTTACAGCAGGTAGAGAGGCTGAAGGCGAACAAATAAAACGCACCGTTACCTGAATAAAATGACAGAGTTCTCTGAGTTTAAACATTTCAGATAATATAAAGTACATAAATAACGCAGGTCCAGTGTTTTTATACACTTTAATGCAGAAATGTTTCATATTAAATCTTCTCATCGAGCACAGGGTGTTTGATTTTCACCCCATCACGTCTCAGACGTCTCACACACTTACCACAGAGCGTGTTATCAGTGTGTTATACATATTTAAAACAGACCTTTACAGTTACTCCACACACGTTACGCAACCGGCTAAATAAAATGAAAGGGACAGCGTGCAGCGGCTAACTAGCAGCTCGTACAATGTTATCAGCAGTCGCCACGACGACCAAAGCAAACTGGTGCGACAAACAGCGAGTGTTTGTTTGTCCGATAAGACGACCATTGTTGTGGTTAATGGTGATCGAGCGATGGCAGGTAGGTGACTCACCTGCGTGCGGAGCAGCGACAGGAAGGAACGTTTGTAGCTCGTCTTCATCGGCTGAGTTTAAGAGTTTGTGACACATTTATAATAAAGACTTAAAAGTGCAGTGTGTCACATTGAGGAGGATCTGTTGGCTGCAATGTAATAAAATGTAAATAAAAGATGTGTTTTCATTAATGTTTGATCACCTGAATATAAGAATGTATAATTATTAATTATTAATAAAGACTTAAAGCTGTCACATTGGGGATCTGTTGGAATATAATATTTATATTTATGTTTTCATTCATGTTTAATCACCTGAACTGTTTCTACAGTAGCCCAGACAAACCAAACACTGGTTCTACATACAAACCATTTAACATAGTAATAAACCTTTAACGTTAAGTTAGAAAACATGTTTTCCATCGAGAAAAGTCTTCAGTGCTGGAAAATCTTGATATAGAGTGACTCGTTTTCTTCATTAAAACACCTGAAATTTGATTAAAATGACCAAATAATGTGGAAACAATCCTTGTTGTCCTGGAAAAAAGTTAACTGTATTTCAGCCCCTCAATCAGATCAGCTACATAAACTATAAATAAGATGTTTGAGAACCGATAGTCTAAAGGTCAGTGTACTGACACATTTAATAAACCCGAATCTGCAGCAGAGAGCGAAACAATCGGCGCAGCCACAGGTGCAAAGTGACGATTTTAGAGCTCATCCAACAAACCGGCAACCTCCCTGTCGCACACCAGCTTCCCTAACCTTTGGAAAGAGCAAAGGTGTGCGTGTGCGTGTGTGTGCGCGTGTGTGTGTGTGTGTGTGTGTGTGTGTGTGTGTGAGAGAGAGAGAGAGAGAGAGAGAGAG
>JAGRRF010012759.1:2804915-2815955 GCA_019097615.1 Morone chrysops
TAGTTTAACCACAAACAGCTGTAATATCACTATCACTCTCCACCAGACTCCAGAGACAAAAATGCTCATTTAAGCTTGAAACATCGTAACTTCATTCAAAGTGGACAGGAACCAATTTAAAACAATCACCAACTCTGGTTTGGTGGAAATACAATCTTTAATTCGCAGACGTAGATGTTTAAAATATAATATAATAATATATATATAATATATAATATAAAATAATATATCTTTACGCCATATTATTGTTCTTAATCTCAAATATAACCTTTAACGACGAACCCAGTAATCTCGTGTTGTTCCTCTCCTGAAGGTGATGAAGCTGACGTCGTACCGCGGTGACGTCTCCAAGCTCTCGTTGGCCGATTCCTTCGTCTACCTGCTGAGTCAGCTCCCCAGGTGAGAGGCCGTGCTCGTCACCTTTGACCTTTGACCTCCATGACAATACTACATCACCATCTGTTGGACTTTTTATGTTATTTTTTATGATTTATTGGTGAATGTTTGTTTGTTTTAACATTTAAGTAAGATATGAACTGAGTTGGACATTTTATAGCCTAAAAAACTACTTTTTCTGCTGTTTCTAAATGAAATTAAACATATTGTGATCTTTAACATCTTCTACCAACAATCTCTTATTACCTATCAGCCAATCAATATCTGCAATCAGCTATTAGAGGAATATTTATCAGCATATATGGTCTGTTCAGTCTGTATTTGGAGTAATTTTTGCACAATAATTACTAGTAATTATGTGAATTGTATTAAGTTTTCAAACACTACAGTTTACTGCAGAGGCTGATGGAAGTTTTTGATCTTTTATTTTGAAATTGAATCATACATTTGTGCCAATTCGTTCACTTCCTGTCTTTATTTTTCTAGTTTCATTTATAAAAAGTGATTTTTCTTGCTGTTTTTTACCTGACTAACTTAATACACCTGTACCTATAAATCACAGCAGGGTTCAGCACGGTGAGATAAAACCATAAAAGGGCTTTTATTTCCGTCCCCTTCCGGTTTCGGGTTATAAAACATGGTGTTACTTATTTATTAATGAATTAATTTCTCTCTCTGCAGTTATGTAGTCCGTATCGAGTCCATGCTGTTGAAAGAGGAGTTTCCCGCTGCGAGTGAGGTCATGAGACGAGACATTAAGATCCTTCGCACAGCCACCAAAGGTAACAACCTCACAGAGATTTACACTTTAATTGAAGACGGACATATTAACTGTTAATTCATTATTAACATGAATATTAGTGGCTATTGGCTCTGATCTAATTATGATTTTTATTTAACAATAATGATTTTTATATCATAATTATTCATTTTTTTATATTGTAATAATTATTGTTTAATCTTATAATTATGCCATATTATAAAGTTTTTATTTAATTTATTTTTTTATTTTTTGGGGCAGAAATAAGCTTCCATACAAATAAACAATATGTTAAATATTATTTTAAATATTATTTTATGATAATATACATAATAATATTACCATAACCCTAACCCTAACCCTAACCCTATAATCCCATTTATTTTCTGAGAAGCCTCCACTTTAACAAACACTTCTTCAGATAAATGAGATTTTAATATTATTTTTATCTTTTTAAGGAATAAAAAAAGTAGAATAAAACCAGATTTATACTTTAAAAACATCACATTTTCCTTTATTTGTTTGTTTTATCTTCACGTTTGGTCCAACTAACAGAGGCAGAGTGAGACATCAGCAGTAAAACACTCTCACACTCACACAAAGCGAAACAACACCTGGACTATTTATAGCAACGTGTGTGTTAACGAACCGTCTGCATGCTAACGCTGCCCACACACACACACACACACACACACACACACACACACACACACACACACACACACACACACAGGTACACACACACACACACACACACACACACACACACACACACACACACACACACACACACAGAGTCACACACACACACACACACACACACACACACACACACACACACACACACACACACACACACTCAGGATTATAAACTCCGGGTTATCTCTTCCACTGCGGGTATAAAGAGGATTTCCACTTTCTCCTTCTTTCAGCAGGTGATGTTTTTAGTTTGTTTGTTTGTTTGTGTTTCCTCTGATGCGAATAAAGACGCCTCCTCTGTCTCCTCCAGAGTTAATGTGCTGTGAGGAGCTTCACGCTGTTCTCCACCTCGTGCTGCAGGCGGGAAACATCCTCAACGCTGTGAGTGAAGCAAGAATAAAACTGCATTAATGAATAATTAGAGAGAAACAGAAACAACCTCCTCTCTGATCCTGATATCTGCTGTTGTTCTTAACAGCTGTTTCTTTCCAGCAAATGGAAATATTCTTCATGTCTTTAGACAGTTTTAAAGAAGGAACGCACGATTCTTGGCTATAATGAACTGTACATTATTAGTAGTGACATTATTTATTCGTCTTTGTGAGTGAACGCCTGACAAACAACCTCCACTAGGGGTTAGGGTTAGGTTGGTCGTGAGGCCTTTTTAACTTTAAAGGGGTGTAAGAAAACTATAATAAAAATATACACAGTAGGCCGATATCTCAGAATCTTGATTTCTGTAAAGTAAAGCAATTAGGTAGTCATTAGAGAGTTGATAGAATAATGAGGAGAAAACACTGAATTTTTATGAAAAGAAGCCTTCTAAGTCTGTATGATTGTTAAAAAACATTTAAAAAAAACATAATACGGACAAAAAAGTTCCCTAAACAGGAAATAATCTGCTCAAAATGCATTAGAGTCCCTCGTTTTACACAAACTTCCTGCTGTTATAATATGAAATATCCATAAATACTGTATATCACTGAGTCAGGGGTCGTAGGAGAAGAGCCCCCTTAAGGAAGAAGTAGCTGTGATTTTAATCTCAGGGAAGAAAAAAAGGAGCCGAGTGATATTTATTAAATTAAAATAATCACTTGCTGTTGAAATAAAACTGAAGTGTTTGATGTTTTATAGGCGTCTGTAGGTCAAAGTGCCTCCGATGTATTATTAACAGCCTGGTTGTTAACCAGAGGATATCAGATCGATATCAGCACATCGAACCGTTCCTAATAAAAATCAAAGCACTCGGCTAAAGTATGACGTAATTTAATAAGTTCAGACTCTTGTGGAGGTTTGTGTTTGTGTCTGATCTCCGTGTGTTTGTGTGTTTGTGTGTGTTTCAGGGAGGTTACGCAGGAAACGCTGTCGGCTTCAAGCTGTCGTCTCTTCTCTCTCTGGCCGACACCAAAGCCAACAAACCGGGAATGAACCTGCTGCACTTCGTGGCTCTGGTCAGTAAACCTGAGTGTGTGTGTGTGTTATTATAACTAAATAAAGATTTCTTTACCAAACAAAAACCTACAAAACATATTTAAGTTATTTTATTTCTGACGTATAACCATCAAAATAGTTCCCAACCTTTCCCCTTAAGGAACCCTTTTTCTATCATTCATTAAACTGACTCAGTTACATATTTTATGGATATTTCATATTATATTAAAAACTGTACAATGAAGCCAAACAGTGAACTCAGTAACTGCAAACTGCAGTTTGTGTATTGTGGTAAAATTTGGATGAATTTTAAGGAGATTATTTTCTGTTTTAGGGAACTTTTTATACAATTCTCTGTCTGTATTATGGATTTTTAAAATATTTTTTAACAGTTATAAAGACTTAATGAGCTTATTTTCTTCTCTCTGATGCTTGGTCATTGTTCTCTTAAACAATTTTAATCCCTTAAACTCAAGAAGACCTTGCGACCCCCCTAATGAAGCTTTGGTGACCCCTAGTGCAGGTCCCGACCCCCAGGTTGGGGGTTGTATGTCCAACAAGCAAAAATGAAAAGTAGATGGCGCCCTCTGCTGTTCTAAAACCAGTATCACAATTCATTTTTCATCCAGTCTGATTTAAATCTTCACATATTTGCATCCTGATTTAACTGTCTGACAGTGTGTTTGCTATCTTTTTGAGGACAAATTAGAGTTTAGATCTGAAGAGAGGGGACAGTTTGAGAGCTGTTTAGGGGGGTTAAAACCTGGGTTAAGGGTTAGAGTATGTAATGCTATGTACACCTCAAACTGCTCATCTTAAACAAAACATGGTGATAAATATTAATCTTCTTTTTCCTGCAGGAAGCCCAGAAAAAAGACGTCAGTCTGTTGGAGTTTCCTCTGAAGTTGCCTCACGTCCATCCTGCAGCCCGGTCAGACATCTTATTCACATATTAAACACTTTAATCCTCCACATAAACATCCACAAACTACATTTCCCATCAGCCTTATGTATGAGGACAGACAAAACCTGATATTACTGTGTAAAGAGTTTAGACTGTTTATTGTTATTTTAATATTAACAACAACAGAAAAATATCTATTGATATTTATACATTACATTTATATATTTATATTTTAGGATCTCCGTGGCAACGCTGGACACTGAACTGCAGTGCCTGACGACTCGCACGCGCTCAGTAGAGGCGAGTGTCCAGAGAGACACGGAGCTGCTGCAGCAACTGGACGACTTCCTGCAGGTAAAACACAAACCTGTGGTAGACGAAGTATTCAGATACTTTACTAATAACTCTAAAAACACAAGTAATAGATGAATGAAGCTATAGTCAGTTAAAATAAACCATAAAATGAGGGGAAACAGCTAGTTTGACTGCATCCAACATTGTTTCTTTGTGTTTTTGTTGCTAACATGCATGTTTTCTGTGTTTGTTTGTGTCTCAGTCGGCCACCTCGTCCCTGTGCTCGCTGCAAGGCAGTCGGCAGCAGCTGAAGCAGGAAGGCAGCGAGCTGATCGACTTCTTCTGCGAAGACCGAGAAACGTTCAGACTGGACGACTGTTTCAGCATCTTCCACACCTTCTGCTCCAGGTTCACTGCTGCCGTGAAGGTACGCACACACAGATTCACACAGTTATAAACAATAAACAGCAGCAAACAGTAGAAACTGGCAGAGGAAGTATTCAAATCCGATGACAAGGAGTTTTTTAACCATTTAAAATTAATACTAATGTCTCTATATGAGCTAAACTGGACCATCAGAGAGAATATCGGCTGTTTCTGTGCAGTTATTCTTAATGTTCCCCTTGAAATCAATGAAACGAGGCAGTAACAGTACTGCTTTTGTCTACAAAGAGTTTATATCTTATTTCTACATACCATTCTATATTAAATATATTATATTATGCATTAATGTTTAAGCAGGAGGTCATTTTTTAAAATTTGGGCTGCAACTAGTGATTGTTTTTAATCTGTTTTATTTGTAAAATGTAAAATAAAAGTACAGTACAGCCACAATTATTCTTTAAATGTCTTGTTTTACCAACAGTCTAAACTTCAAAATTATTCAGTTTTCTGTCATTTAAAACAAGGAAAAGCGACAAATTTGAGAGACTGAACCCATGAAATGTTTGATGATATTTAAAGTTTCTTAATATGTTTTGCATGTAAAGTAAAAGTAGTGACAACAACTCAAAATGTAGTTGAGTAGAGATAGAAAGGATATATTAAACTGATGTAGTTCAGTTTACTTCCATCCTTCAGCTGTGTCCCTTTACAGAACACACTCTGACCTTTGCTGCCACCTGCTGTTCAAACACAGAAATAACAGTTAACAATGTCTGTGTTTCCCGCCTGAAGGAGAACATAGAGCGAGAGATGAAGGACGCCACCCGTCGCCGGCGGTTGCAGGAGCTGGAGGAGCAGAAGAGGCACTCGTGGGCCGGAGGAGAGCTGGTAGGAGGATTCACCTTCAACCACAAACACACACAAACTCCTCAACCAGTAAAGACTTAAACTGTGTGACTCTGTTCTAGGTGGGCGGAGCTTTCGGGTTGCGCTGCAGCAGCGAGGCCGACATGTCTGCTGCAATATCACAACACAACGAGGCCGGGCTGCTGATGGAGCTTCTGACCCCGAAGACCCGCCCGCGATCGCCGCTAAACAACAATCCTTTGGGACGCTCGGAGAGCTTACGCCGCTCCCGTAACTCTCCATCCAGCTCGCCGTCCATTGCTGCTGAACGCGAGCTGAGCACGCTCCTGGGGATGGCAACCCACGACCACAAAGACCCCCCACTGTCGGCACACGAACACGGGCGTAGAAGTCCAGGACTGTCCCCGCAAAGTCCAAGGGCCACAACGTGCAGCTTCCCCCAAAACCAGCAGCCTCAAGCGGGACAGACGGTGCCGCGAACCCAGTCGTCCTCCGCGAACCATACAACCGCCACTTACCTCAGCTTCGATGCAACCCAGACTCGATTAACCGCCATCGACCCGATAAATAAAGTTACAGTCGCACCTACCTCTGACGCAAACCAGCAATCCGACCTCAACAACAACGGCAAAGATCGACTCGGACTGGGTTTTACCAGCCAGGGAACACTTTCAGAACGCCACTCTGGTTTGAGCGGGGAACAAACTAGAACCAACAAAGCCGATCAGGATTCTAGAGGATCGATTGACCGCAGTGACGACACATTTGAACGCGGCGCCGCTACGGCAGGAAACATGTCGGTGGTTTTAGAGAAATGTACGCTGGTGCCGGAGCTGAAGGTGTTCGACAAGGTGAGCGGCCACGGCGAGGAACGCCATTGCACCGGGGGCCACCCTGGAGACGATATATCAATCATAGATTTGGAAGAAGACAGAATTGATCAAGTCCAGAACGTGGAAAAATCTAATGCACAAATCCCTGAGACAAACACTTCTTCATCGCAGGAAGAGGAAGAGGAGGGACGAGAGCAAAAGGTGGTCGTATGGTGCGTGACGGGCGTGTGCGAGGCAGCCGGCGAGCTCGCACACTCTGACGAGACACACGCACAAACTGAGAAGGATCAGAGTAGAAGTGACAATCAGGGAGGAAGCAGGCAAGCTTCCTCCTCACCAACCAATCGCACGCCTTCAGAACCTCAGCCGGCCAATGAGAAGCCAGTGCCTGTACCCATCAGCAGCCAGCCTGTGCCTGTCTCCCGCTGTGACGACCCGTCGCATCCCGCCTCGTCCCCGAGGTGGCCAGCGGAGCCTACGTCAGCCAACGAAGGGCCTACTCTCACCGCAGGTGCCTCTGAGGAAGAAACAGCCAATCAGGAGGAGGAAGCGGGGGGTTCGACCAATGAGGAGAGAGAACAGAGGACAGAAGCTTCCACTAACGATAAAGCAGAACCGGTAGCTTCGACCAAACCCTCCACCAAGAACCTCATTACCTCTAAACCCCGACCCGCTGGAATGAAATCCGCCTCCTCCAACAAAGGTAAACCCGTCCGCACCCTCAACTGCTCCGAGGACCAGGGCATGAGGCGGGTAGTGCCGATCTCCAGAACCAGCCGAGGAGCTCCGTCTCTGGGCAAACATCCTGAAAAGGCTTCTGGGGGAAATCGGCGAGGCTCTTCCGGCACGCCGGTACCGGTCGGTCTGACGGTCTCCAGCCACAACAGCCCCTCCCTCCGACGAGGAGAGCGACCGTCGACCGCTCCTTCGTCCCGACGCTCGAGCATCACCAAGGACCCGAAGGACCAGAAGGTTTCGGGTCCTTCGGCACGAGAGCAGAACCAGGACTTGCACAGGAAGCCGTCCATCCGGAAGCCTTTAACGAAACCCAAAGTCCAACCGGAGGAGAAGATGTGTCGCTCCACGCTGAGGGCGCTCACTCAAGGAGGAGGAGGAGGAAGAGGAGGAGGAGGAGGAGGCAGCGTCAGTGCTCCTGTTACTCCTCTGCACAAAGCCGCTACTCCTTCTTCATCGCTGCTTCCACGCTTCGCCCAGAGCACCGCCTCCTCTTCGTTCAGACGAACCCACATCACCCTCGCTCCTCGTCCTCATTCACCCCACTCCTCCCCCAAAACCACCACCTCCTCTTCCTCCCCCGTCCCTCCACCCAGCTCCTCCTCCCCTCTGAAGCGAACAGGCTCGTTGAGATTCCCCGTCACCTCCAGATCCTCGGATCTCGTCAACCCTTCCTTCTCCTCCTCTTCCTCCTCCGCGCTGACGAAGTCTCAGAACATCAGGGCGCCTCCCCACGACTCGATGGCTCCCCCTAAAGGCCACCGGCGGAACGACAGCGGCTCCTTCTCCGACAAGTCATCTCACTCGAAGGACTCGGGCAAGTCCTCCCGGCCGAACTGGAGATAGCAGGAGAAATCTGAGGACACATTCCAACATGAAGCACTGACACTGTTGAGGTTGAAAAGGCTTAATTCCAATATAAAGAGTTAATTTTGTTAACCTTTAACCTTTATTGGTGGTAAAAGGACACATTCCATTTGAAAGCACTACGTCACGTCTACTTTAGACTGTAAAAGGCTGCATTCCAATATGAAGAATAAACACCAATGTGGAGTAAACACACTCTTTAGTTTTCAGACTTTAAGGGTTGAAATATCTAAAGGTGGAATTAAAAATCAATAAGTTGTTTTATTTACGGATTCTTGAGACATTTTTTCAAAAATTTTGTCTTTTTTTAACTGAATTTAAGCCGATTTATAACATGTTATTTTCTAAATTAATGTGTTAAATTTTGGCATTAATAAAAATAAAACCTATTTATTGATTTCTAATTAATTCCACCTTAAGATATTTCTACTCAAGCCTTTACTAACGTGCCACAATAATGTTTTTTTTAGTTAAAATATCCTAATTTGGGTGTTTTTCCAAGCAGATATTAATTAATATATCTGATTGTTTGCGATTAATTAAGTATATTTATATTCCTCCATGCAGCCCCTGTAGCTCCGCCCGTCTGAGAGACGCCACATTCGTCCATTTTTTAAGGGAAAATGAAGGAAATAAATAAATATCTGCATCTACAAATTAATGTAACAAGATTGTTTGTTATAAAAAACGTCATTTCTGTCGTGTTTATGGTAAACGACTGAATCCCAGCTCCTGATTTAACGACTTTATTTTAACTTTAACTAACCAAGCTGAGTAATCTTTGTACATTTGGCCTCATTTAAATTAGTAATCATATTATGATTATTATTGTATTTTTAATTAGTTTTTCTAAAATCACTGAGAATCATGGAGAGAAAGAAAAGAAGAGTGGATAGTTTGGACGAGGAGATATTTTATATATATATTATATTTAAAGTGTCTCCGATTGTAAAGCGACAGTGTCTGACTCACTGGGAAAAGTCTGCAGTGCCAAGTTTGTTTATATGAAGATGTTTGTATGTTTATGTATCTATTTATGTATGTATGAAGTTAATATTTGATATATATGTATAATCTGTCTACTAATTAATAAAGTATTATTCCTCCAAAGCACTGCACTCTGGGTGGAATTTATATTTATATCAAGTGTAATCCAACTATATATTAAATAGTATAGTAATGTACAGTAGATTTACAGTGTTTTTAGCTAACGAAACAAAACTATCCTGTGAATTTACATGTCTAATGTAAGATAAAATATCTGTAACTTTAAATAATCATAAAATGTTTAATATTATTTAAAGAAAATTTCATTTTTTTCACTTTTTTTGCAGATTTTTGCAGTTAATTAATAATTAATAGATTAAACTGTTAAATTCAAGTTTAATACTGTTAATACATTGTGTAAAATGAGTAAAAACAACTATTTGTTCTGTAATTTTACATTTTTGTTGACAGAAAACATTGAATAAATGGTTTTATTATTATATAAACGTTGTTAAACTGTCAAAATACAGTTTTTATCAGTGAAAACAGCAATAATTACTATAAGTAATGGACTAAACTATGCTCTTACTGATATTTGTGTTTTAAATATTATATTCTTTTGTTATTTAATCGTTTTGTTTATTTGTATAAAAACGTTTTATTTAAAAATTTAAATAATGCATTATTACAAGATTTATGATCTATATATTAAACACACTCACTGGACAGATTAAAATAAATATAAATTAAATTAAATTAAATTAAATAAAAATAACGGCGGGGCGCGTAAGTGACGTCATCAAACCGCGCCAAACAAAGCTCCATGTGCAGAGCTGAAAACAACGAAGAGAATAAAGTTTGTTTTATTTTAAAGTTTAACAACTTTAACAGGTTTAACAGGTTTAACAGGTTTAACGAGGTTAGATCGGACGGAGGTGAAGTTGAACATAAAGTTTATTTTTTTTAAAAACAACAAAAAAGGACATAAAAGACTCCGGAGAGGAAATGAATTAAAGGGAGAAGAAATCTTTAAAGTTTAAAGGTTAAAGGAGGACGAAGTTTAAAGTGCTTTTAAAGGTGAGTTTGGTTTATTTTGCAACTTTTAATGTTTGAATTAACAATATTTAAGTTGTTTGTTTGTTAATATTTTACTGTTACTACAGAAACGCAACAGGCAGAGAAATGTGATTAATAACAAACTACAAAAACTACAACAACACTATTAAAACTACAACAACACTTTATTAAAACTACAACAACACTTTATTAAAACTACAACAACACTATTAAAACTACAACAACACTTCATTAAAACTACAACACTTTATTAAAACTACTACAACACTTTATTAAAACTACAACAACACTTTATTAAAACTACAACACTTCATTAAAACTACAACAACACTTCATTAAAACTACAACAACACTTCATTAAAACTACAACACTTCATTAAAACTACAACAACACTATTAAAACTACAACAACACTTCATTAAAACTACAACACTTTATTAAAACTACAACAACACTTTATTAAAACTACAACAACACTTTATTAAAACTACAACAACACTATTAAAACTACAACAACACTTCATTAAAACTACAACACTTTATTAAAACTACAACAACACTTTATTAAAACTACAACAACACTTTATTAAAACTACAACACTTTATTAAAACTACAACAACACTTTATTAAAACTACAACAACACTTTATTAAAACTACAACAACACTTTATTAAAACTACAACACTTTATTAAAACTACAACACTTTATTAAAACTACAACAACACTTTATTAAAACTACAACAACACTTTATTAAAACTACAACAACACTATTAAAACTACAACACTTTATTAAAACTACAACG
>JAGRRF010012759.1:2830332-2844084 GCA_019097615.1 Morone chrysops
ACACACACACACACACACACAGACACACACACAGACACACACACACACACACACAGACACACGCACACACACACACAGACACACACAGACACAGACATATACACACACACACACACACACACACACACACACACACATATACACAGGCACACACGGCTCCACCCCTCCCTCCCTCCCTCACGAGGCAGAGGGAGGCATGTCCCTGCGTGTTCCTGTGGAGGTCGAGAGACACACAGAGAGAGAGAGAGAGAGAGAGAGAGAGAGAGAGACACACAGAGAGAGAGAGAGAGAGAGAGAGACACACAGAGAGAGAGAGAGAGAGAGAGACACACAGAGAGAGAGAGAGAGAGAGAGAGAGAGAGAGAGAGAGAGAGACACACAGAGAGAGAGAGAGAGAGAGAGAGAG
Organism: Morone chrysops; assembly: GCA_019097615.1. NCBI lineage: Eukaryota > Metazoa > Chordata > Actinopteri > Moronidae > Morone > Morone chrysops. Next base: position 2,830,739 of record JAGRRF010012759.1, read on the forward strand.
AGAGAGAGAGAGAGAATCCTGAAGCAGCAGCAGCAGTAGCACGAGCTCCACGCGCTCCTGTACCTGATCGGTGTGCAGCTTGTGATCGATCCGCGGATGGATTGTTGACACCACGCCGCTGTGACTCGGATATCCCTCCGCCGGATTGTCGCGTTTTTCTCCCCCCGTTTGTAACGTCTGAGCGGTCCTCGGTGTCCGGGAGGGCTCCACCGTACCGGGGGGGCAGCCATGGGTTTCTACGGCACCTTGAAGCTCATCTTCTATAAAGTGAGTATTGATTATAGGCAGGGGTTGATCGATCAGCCCGATGTCAGCAGCGGCTCTTCAGTCTCCTGTGTGTATATGTTTGGATGTAGGTGTGTATATATGTGCTTTAACGGAGGGCTGTCGGGCAGGTGTTCAAGGTTGTCAGGCTCGTGCAACACCGGGATGACGAGGCGTTTCTGCCTGACAGCGGAATGCCTCGGTAGCGCGTGCGTGTGTGCGTGTGTGTGTGTGTGTGTGTGTGTGTGTGTGTGGACCACTGCGGATCTGAGAGAGGAAGGAAGAGAGAGAGAGAGACTCATTTTATGTCCTCTCTCCCCTGTATATCTCTCTCTGTGTGATTTGATTATTGATTATTGATCACCAGCTGTCTCTGTGCAGGTGTCTGCACTTCGAGCCGATGAGCAAGGCACCGGAGGAGGGTTTGAATTCCTTGTTAAAGCGGCTGTAAATGGCTTTAATAGGGTCCAGTGTGGTTTAATGCAGGTGAATTATAAACATCAGCCGGCTGTAACTGAGAGAAGTTGAGTATTTGATGCTTTTTAAAACCTTTTTCTTCACTAAAATAACGATTAGACGCAGTTCAGCTGCTGTAAAATCACATTTCTGGGTGTGTAAAAGAGCAGAAGTCAGTTAAAAAGACTTAAAATCAGACACAACTTCATCTTTCCAGCTACAAACTACAAGATTAAATCCTTTGAAAACTGACATTTGTCTTCCCAGCACAGTGAAAGTGAAATATTACACAGATAAATGGACATTTGTGGGTGTATAAAACAGCAACAGTCTCTCAGAAAGACTTAAATTCAGACCATACTTTAGCTTGAGGGCTTGTTCATCTTTACAGATGCAAATTTCAAGATTAAAACCATAAAAATGTACATGTTTTGCCTCCAGTGGAACCCTGTAAGAGAGGGACAGTTGTGGTGAATAAAACATCGAAAATCTATCAAAATAAGTTGAAATCAACCAAAAGCTTAAGATCCAATGCAAGTTAATCTTTCCAGCTACAAAGTACAACAATAAGACTCTAAATACTGACGTTTTTGTCTGAGAACACAAATAAAAGAGGGATATTACACTGAGTAGCTGCTGTAAACTGCATTTTTTGGGGTCACATATAGTCTACAAGCAACTTAAATCTACAAAAAAGACTGGAAATCCGAGTAAACCTTTAATATCTAATACTACTTTATCTTTACTTGACGAGCTGCAGGAATCAAACCGTAGAAATTGACATGTTTTGCTTCTCTCCACTGTGAAAATACAGATTAAAGACGGATATAACGCATTAAATCCCTGTCAAATGACACACAGGTCACTGTAAGGTCGCAGTACACACTACTGATTATCATACATCATAAGTCACTGTTAATGTAACTGTAGCTCCATAAACTACCTCTTACACACAACACACACACTGTAAGTGATGCTAACAGCATATAAAAGTATCTTAAAGCGTATTACAGGAACATTATAGAGGGTTTTATATTAAAATAGTGTTTTATTTCTGTATGAAAGCAGCTGAATTGTTCTGGATTTAACAGTAAACACATTTTTGTCCTTCACCCTCAAGTGAAGTCTTTCTGGCTTAATGAAATCCACACAGACGCGACATCTGTTATTAAAAAGCCAGCCCAAAATGAAAAGCAGATTACGAGTTTTGGGTCGCAGTTTAGAGCCCGAAAGATCGCGGCCGTATGTTGTTGTTGTTGTTTAATAAATATAAAAAAAAGTCTTCTTTAATTTTGATCTCATTCAGTCTCTCTGATGTCGTCGTGTTCACATAAAGATGCCAAGAGGAAGAAGGACACGCACATACTGTCCTGTACCATCTTCCAGTGTGTGTGTGTGTGTGTGTGTGTGTGTGTGTGTGTGTGTATAGTGTGTAGTGTGTAGTGTGTAGTGTGTAGTGTGTGTAGCAGCAGCCTGTTAGCGCGTGCTGCTGCTGCTGCTCTATTTTGGACCAGTGCTGCACCGGCGACATTCCTGCGATTTTCTGCATTCCTGCGTTCATTCACTGAGAGAGAGAGAGAGAGAGAGGAAAGAGATAGAAGGCTGATTCAGATCCTCTGGGCTCGGGTGCGTTCGTGTTACTTAACAGCGTAGGTGTTTTCAGTGTCTCTGTAGTCACACACACACACACACACACACACACACACACACACAGGGCTGCTGCATTAACAGCTGTTTTCTTTTTGAGCCGAAACCCACAAACTTGTTCCTTGTGTTTCCTTCCACAGGCCACATTAACGAGTCTGAGTCCATCTGCTCTGGTTTCTACGTGTTGGACGCAGAAACTGTTGATTAAAATGTTAATCGTGTGTTCGTTTTAGCTGCGAGGACGCGGCCGTAAACTTTACTTCTGGGGTCAATTAAGGCGCAGTGAGCGTTTGTAGTTCTGGTCGGCACTCGTCTGCGGCGGAGGTCGCCTTTGGGTGACGATCCTTTGGTGCGTTCCCTCTTGATTACGTCGTTTACTGTAATTTCTCTACAGACTACCGCCACCTGCTGGTGTTGAGAGTTATCGCTGTAGTCCTTGCGGAGTATTCTGGTGTCACTTTTGGGCCAAGACACAGGCGGCGGCGTGAGTTCTTTGATGTTGGTTTGGTGTGTCAGGGTCTTTAGAGTTGTTTCCATACTGATACCAGTACCAGAAGTTCCTCGGGTATCAGTGAGTACGTGTGCACTGATCCGGTACCCTGCTACTGCCCAGCAGTGTCCCTTAGCCATCATACAGGCTTAGTAGTAAAAGCTTGTTCAAAAATGATTTTATATATATATATTTTTTAACACACATGATTCGGATCGACACTCGTATCAACTGATGTATAAAGTTCTGGTATTGTAAATGAAAAAACTATATCAGAACATCTCTCAGATGAACTATTATGTATGAAAATGTATTAAAATCTGACAAAACTCTAAAATATTAATGTCTTCTCAATGTAAATAGTTTCAAACTGCAAGAATAAAAGCTTAGATATGTACCCTTTTCGCTTCCGTTCATGTAAATACAGATTATAGACAGATGTGACACAGTAAATCCCTGCAAAATTACACATAGGTCACTGTAAGGTCACAGTACTGATCAACATCATCATCATTACCATTGGGCCATTTTGACTGCAGGAACTTTGCAGAAACCCACAAACAAACATGTAATTTCCCGATAAAATTCAGACAGTTTAAGCGTCTCATTTAAGTAGATAATGAATTTATTCTGTGTTCATTTTAGCTGGTTTCCTTTTTTTTTTTTCAAAGGAAATTACAGGATTAACCAGTTTGGGGCCCCTGGGCTGAAACTGTGCTATTGGGCCCCTACTGACCCCCCACCACCTACCTCCCAAGCTCCAGTACAACCAGCACTCCCAGTTACAGTTGGTCGGTTAGTTTGTGGTCATTTTATTGAACACATTATTCAGGAATACAACATGAAGTAAAATAAAGAAGCTCTTTTAATGAGATTCTGTTACAAGAAAAAGAAAAGTTATCTATTAATACAGGACTCACTTTTGTTGTTGTTTTTGTATTTTAATGGTGTTAAAAATTCACTAACACATTTGCAAATATTCAAAACCAAGTGACAGACAAACAAAAGGACGGCTTTACTCAGTTGATATAATCCAGCCTGGAGGAAGTTGCCAGGAGCAGTTTTATTGTTTGTCTGTGTGCTAACAACCCGTACAGCTGCTTCGATCAACGTCCACACTTGTTTGTGGCCGTTCTTCCTACAAACCTCCAGTTACATCGGTTGTATTTCCAACGAGGAAAGCAGCCGTCAGTGAGCACACTGGACATGTTTGAACTGCTGCTAACAAATGAAGGGGTTTCGATTACTTCCTCCTCTCTCAGAAGAGTCTCTCACTGTTTCTCTTTGTCTCTGTCGTTGTGTCTCGACCTCCAGATGAAGAGGAAGTTGGATCATGGTCCGGACGGACGGCCATTCCCTTCAGGGAAGAAGCACTGCAAAGGCAACGGCTACCTCAGGTAACACACACACTTTATTAGGCTAACCGACAGCTTTACCTAAAACAACTAAAAACATAATATTTTTAATGCCGACTGGTGCAGGCGCTAACGTCCCTGTCTCACTCTCTTTCCCCAGTCCCTCCAGTCTGGTTCCGGCCACACCCACCACATTCGGCGACCTGCGGCTGGCCAATGGACATTCGGCTCAGCGGCGGCGCGTCACCTCGGGACCGCCTCCCTCTGGCCTGCAGGACTGGCTCCATATCTTCCAGGTCAGCACTCACATAACCACAACTCCCCGAACAGCGATCGTCCAATCGGAGCTCAGCTGTTGAGTGTTACCTCTAAAGGTAACTGCAGGTTACATTAAAAAAATCACCGTTCCAGAACACTCGCTGTGCGGCAGCCAAGATGCTTTCGGCTAAGATTAACTCGGGTTTACTCTCCAGCTTAACTCGTTATTCGAGATAGTTTTGCCAAACACATTAGTTCTCTTCCTGAAAGCCTCTTGTCCTGTAAAAATGAAGCAATAAAGCATAAATCTGTTGCTTCTCCAAGTTTATTTATAGTAAACATTTAAACAAGTAGCTTGGGGCAACGTTAGCTTTATCTGCTTCTGTCTGAAATCAAGGATCATTGTTCCAACAAATCTTGTGAATTTTGATCGTTAGTTTGTCGCCATTACGTGACGTCAATGAAATACATATTTTTAGCCTGAAGACTTTATAGTTTCTGTTAAAGTTAATTAACTGCTAATTATCCCACCTCATATAACACATTGCACAACAGATACTTGCTGCAGCTTTGAGGTTTACACTCCAGCTTCACACATTAGTTAGTCCTCCTCCTAAAAGACTTTTCTCTTGTCAAAGTGAAGCAAAATACACGAATTAAAGCATAAATCTAATCTCTGTTGCTTCTTAAGGTATGTTTTTCTACATTAACCAAATAGCATAGCAGCTAACGATAACTTAAGCTTAAATGAGAAGCTGTTTTTGTCTACTTCTATCTGAAATCAAGGACTCATTGTTCCCAAAAAATTTTATGAATCTTGACTGGAAATCTGCCGCCATTACATGACCTCAATTCATAAAGTCAGTTACATATTTTTACCATGAAAATGTAACAGTTTCTGGTAATTAAAGTTAATTAACTGCTTAATTATCCCACCTTATATAACACATCTCACAACAGGTTCTGGTAACACTTTATGAGCTGCAACAAACTACACATTTCAGATTATCTGCCAACACACAAATACACACACACACACACACATTTTCAGTAAAATGTGTATGTGAATATCTTCCGCTTCCTGCTCGTGAACACAGAGCGTTAGAGGAGTTCTGCCTCCGAGCTGTTCTTATGTAACTAATAAAGAACACACACACACACACACACACACATTGAAATGAAAAACATGGATCTGTCTTCAGTCGCTTTGGGGGAAAGAAGTTAAAACGATTTGAGAGACACACAAAAACAAGACCACACACACACACACACACACACACACACATACACAAATCAGACATAAACAGAAAAATACTTAAAGCAGTGGTTCTCAACATGTGGGTCGGGATCCACACAAGGGGTCGCCACAGTTTCACAGGGGGTCGCGAGGCCTTCTTGATTTTAACGTGTACTAGAAACCTCGAAATATAAACATAAACAATACGTTTTTATCTCAGCATTTCATTTATTTACGTAAAGAAACATATTATTTTAAAGTTTAAATTAGATTTAGACCAGATGAGTTAATTTAACTAAAAAAAAATTAAGTAAAACGAGCTACATTTTGCAAATTAATGAAGATTCTTGATCAAGTAGCTTTAGTGGTTTTAAGTGACTTAATGTTATTTATATTGTGAAAAATGCTTATGAAAAGCATTTAATCAAGAATGTTTTTTAACTTACAAAACTGAGTTTCTGTAACATAAAATCTTCCATATAAATCTGAGTTAAAATAACTTTACAGTGTATTATTGACTATTATTGATCTAAACATAAGCTTTATTTGAAGAATTGGGAAGAATAAAACACTGAATTGGTCAGAAAGAAGCCTTTTAAATCTTTATGATTGTTAGAAATAAAAAAACAGATAATACAGTCAGATAATTGTATGAAAAGTTCCAGAAAAACTCATCTGTGTTTAATATTTACAGAAAATAAACTTCCTGCAGTTGTTTATCAGCTGTTCGGTATTTGTTGAATATAGTCAGCTCAGTGATAGATTAAAAGGGGAAACCACAGACTGAAAGTAAACCTCCTCATCCTCCCCTGTCTGCAGACGTGGAGCGGACCCGAGAGGCTCCTGGCTCTGGACGAGCTGATCGACAGGTGTGAGACCAGTCAGGTGAAGCACATGATGCAGGTCATCGAGCCCCAGTTCCAGAGAGACTTCATATCCCTGCTGCCCAAAGAGGTACCCACAGTTCATATAACGGGACAGATGTGTATGTGTGTGTACATTAGGAGCAGCGGTTTTAAGATGTGTGTGTGTGTATGTTTGCAGTTAGCGCTGTACGTGCTGACCTTCCTGCCTCCTAAAGACCTGCTGCAGGCCGCCCAGACCTGCAGGTACTGGAGGATCCTGGCTGAAGACAACCTGCTGTGGAGGGAGAAGTGCCGCGAGGAAGGTAAACACTTACACTCACACTTCACTGTGTGAATACAGTGGATAATGTTACAGCTTAAGTCTTGAGTATTTTCTGTTTAACTCCACCCTCTCTCCCCTGAATAGAGCCATCTCTAACAGATTAGCTGTGTAAGGTTAGATGGTAGAGACTGAAATCAGACCGCAGTAACCAAATATTATAATATAACTTCTAACATGGAACAAAGAGGACTCTTAAAACCAGCGGTAGCATTAGTGCAGAGACTGGAAGCTGCTGTCTGCTGGTCCGGTATCCCGATTAGTGGAGGCTGGCTGCATAAAGACAGTTAACCAGCGTTGTACATTCATACAATATGATAATTAGTTTAACCCGCTATCATTTCTGGTGTCGACTAGTTAAGATTAGCAACATTTAACCGGTGGATTAATTCACATTTGGTGCTTTAGTGAGCATTTTGGGGCAGCAGGACGGTGTATGGTTCGTGTGTTCGGTGTATGTGTGTGTGTTCATTTTAGTAGAGGAACATGTTTTTGGAGAACAATGGAGCTCTAACAGATTATTTATTATAAATCACCAGACGTCAAACTGTGCAGGGCTGCCTCCTCACTCTGTTAGTCTCCCTTTCACACTGTTTGGCTTTGGTACATTTTGATTCATCTTCTCCCAAAAAACCTTCAAAATGAGGAAAAAAAGCTGTTGTATTCTCCCCCGTTGTGGCTGTGAGAGTTCATCATGTGGTGTCTGAGATTTTGACTCTGAAAGTGCGTTTTCCAGTGTTTCTTTCATTCACGGGGGGGGGGAGGCAGGAGCTTTTTACGGGATGTATAGTTCTTTCTAACCCGAGTGTAACATGCAAATACAGACACACACATACACACAGTCAGTCAGTCACTCCTCCTTCATTCATTCAGCGCAATGCAGTGGCTCTGTGTGTGTGTGTGTGTGTGTGTGTGTGTGTGTGTGTGTGTGTTTCTCTCTGGGCGTGCTGCCAGTCAGGCGAGATTCACTGCCAGCACTCAGCAGTCATACCAATGAGCCTACCTCGCTGTAACGCCACACCACAGCCATACTAATGAAGCCAGCATTAACTGCAACTCACCAGCTTCATAAATGAGGCTGATTTGTATTTGCGATACACTCCCGGTCGTACCATTGGGAACATTGTCGGCATTAGCAGAATGCCAGTTACATACTAATTAAAGTAGCGCTGATGTTAGCTTACGGTAAACTCCGATCAGTAAAACAGCTGTGTACTATTCTGCTAACTTTATGGTGGTTAAACTTAAGTTAGGTCAAACTGCTGTCAGGCAGTGAAACTACAGTAGCTAATGTCATTATAAACTGTGGTTGCTGTTTTCTTATCTACAGCAGTTAGTTTACGCTGGAATCAGAACAATTGAGCTACTGTGGTTGTCGAGTTGGCTTGAGGTAGCTTGCACCAAATTTACCAACAAAGCCAACTGAATCTTACTGTGGTCGGTTTAATATCTGTGGTTGCAGCTGGCTTAACTGAAAGTTATTCCTATGAACCTTATCATAACTCACACTGCTGTCACACCGGTGAAACTACAGATAATGTTATTCAATTCAATTCAATTTAATTAAATTCAGTTGTATTTGTATAGCACCAATTCACAACAGAAGTTATCTCAGGACACTTTCAATTCAATTCAATTTTATTTATATAGCGCCAATTCACAACAGAAGTTATCTCAAGTGCACTTTTCAAATAGAGCAGGTCTAGACCGAACTCCTTATAACATTTACAGAGACCCAACAGTACCACCACGAGCAAGCGCAGGTCTAGACCGAACTCCTTTTAACATTTACAGAGACCCAACAGTACCACCATGAGCAGGCACTTGGCAACGCGAACTCATTATAAAGAGACCCAACAGTACCACCATGAGCAAGCACTTGGCGACGGGGGCAAGGAAAAACTGCCTTGCTTACACAGCAGTTATAACAATGTAACAAACGCTATTTACATACTGGTGAAACTATAATGTTAGATTTAGATAAACTGTTGGCTTCAAGTTATAGCTGCTACTTTTAGCTTACACCAAGTTTACCAACCAAAGACTCTGTTACTATTGGTTTATCTGCCATAACAGTGAAACCCTTGTTAGCTTATCAAACTGGGACTTGTTTGCTTCGTGTAATAATTGCTTCTCCAAATTTACCAACCAAACCAAACCACCGATTCAGTAGCTAAAGTTACTGTAAACTGTGGTTGCTGTTCGCTTGTCTGGTGGTTATTTACATGAAACCACAGCGGCTAAAATTTGCCATTTTGGTTTATAAATGTGCACAAATGATTAATTAATTATAACATTTGTTATGATTGTTTTCTGTTGATCGTCTAATTGATTGATCAGTTAATTGTTGCTGCTCTATTTAGCTTATTATGTGTCTCATCCTCTCCCCAGGTATATCAGATTGTGCGTCATCTCGCCGCAGGAAGTCCGCGCGTCCGGGCGTGGCGGTCAGTCCGTGGAAATCGGCCTACATCAGACAACACCGTATAGAGAACAACTGGAGGAAGGGAGACACACGAGAACCGATGGTACACCGCCGCACTGATCCGGCTGACTGCTGTGTATTTGATATGTAAACAGTGTCATTGAAGCCGCCTCTCTCTCTTTACGTAGGTGCTGAAAGGTCACGATGATCATGTGATCACGTGTCTCCAGTTCAGTGGCGACCTGATTGTCAGCGGCTCCGACGACAACACGCTCAAAGTCTGGTCGGCCATCACAGGCAAGGTAGGACGCCGTGTTTTTTGTCAGCAGAGACAGACGTATTGATTATGTAAATAATGATTTTCTGCCGCTTCAGCTATAACCACGTTTGTGTGTGTGTGTGTGTGTGTGTGTGTGTGTGTGTGTGTTTGTACGTGTGTGTGTGTTTGTACGTGTGTGTGTGTGGGTGTGTGTGTTTGTACGTGTGTGTGTTTGTACGTGTGTGTGTGTGTACGTGTGTGTGTGTGTGTGTGTGTGTGTTAGAGGGTGTATTGAGTAATGTAAATAGCATTTTGTCAAGCAGTGCTTTTATTTTGGAGTCTTGGAGGAATTAATTGTATTTGATATCAACTATATGTCTAAAAGTAGTGCTTTTATTTTGTATTCCTCCTGTTATAATTACTATTAGTAGTATTTCTACAACCGCTTTGTATTTTGTAGTAATAGTTACATTTATTAGAAGTCTCTTTAGAAGCGAGGCTTTTTCTGTCAGTACTTTTATTTTGTATTATTCGCAGGTAGTAAGATGATGATTCCTTTGTCGCAGTTTACTGTACTTGGAAATTGAAATACAGCAAATTAAACCTGTATTTAATTAAATAGTTGAACATCATTCTCAGGTTCCCAGCTCCTTTTGAATGTGAGAATTTAATGCTTCACTTCCTGCTATATGAACGTAGACTGAATATCTTCAGTATTTAATCAAGAATATGATTGACAGATTAATCTATAATGGAAATAATTATCAGTGTTGCATTTGAAAGCTCCTCTGCCTACCTGAGTTAGATTATAATAAAGCACAATAGAAGCTGTTTTGTAGGTCAACGTGGCCTAGTAGGCAGCTTATACGAGCTTATATATCTGAATAGAGAAGAATGCAGTAGAATATAATAGAGTAGCTGTCAGGCGGACCGGTTGTGCAACGAGTCAGGGTGTGTCGTTGAGCCAGAGGCTCTGCTTAAATCCACAACCTATATGTGTGTTAAAGGTGGAGGGATTGTTTGTCTCTCTTCTCATCCTTCCTGTCTCTACACCAGCAGCTGGACTTGTTACTTAAGTACTGTAATTCAGCTCAAATTGAGGTCCTTTACTCGAGTATTTGAGTATATAAACTGAAGAATGAAGTGTTTGTATGGGTTAAGAAAAGGTCCAGTGTGCAGGATTTAATGGCATCATAGCAGCTTCATCTTCCTCTTCAGAGCGTGATGGAGAAACTGCAGTAGTTTCTGTCTAGAGTCGGTGTTTGTCCACTCTGGGCGACTGTAGAAACTGTAGATAAAAACAGCTCATGTTGTTGTATTCAGGTGATTATACACTAATGAAAACATACCTGTGGATATTATATTCTTATTAATCTTCCTAAATGTTACACTAAAACAAATAAAGGCAGGTTGAGTTCAGTGGCTGAAGAAAATAAAAGCCTGGGCTATTACATGAAGTTATATGGTATTTAAAATGGAAAATGCATCATCACAAAGCTGAAAACTGACTTTCTGGCAGCCACGCTACAAACATATTACAATTTATATGTTTTTATATTCACTGTATTTGAAAAATAAAAGCATAAACGGGGGGAGAAAAATCATTTTTTCTTTTTCCACTTTTATTTTGAAAAAGAAAATAACTGCAAATGGGTATTTTTTCTGTTTTTTGTTCCCCTGTTTATAAATTGCAGCTGTTTCTTGATTTTGTTTTTCACATTTCAACATAAAACTCGGTCAGTACCAAAGCACACTGAGCCTTTATCCTGCAGATTAAACCAAGAGTTTATAAAAGAGTTCAAAGTACAGTGCGGTTCACTCTGGTTTCGGTTGAACATTCTTCAGCCGGACACACCTGCTCTCTCTCCTACGTCTAGACCTGCCCTTTAGACTGAACCCACTGAACACTTTCACTTTCAGGGTTTCCTCCCTCTTCTCATGAACATGGATCAACTGTGTGTGTGTGTGTGTGTGTGTGTGTGTGTGTGTGTGTGTGTGTGTGTGTGTGTGTGTGCGTCTGCAGAAAGAAAAACACACACACACCCTGATCTGTAGCCCGAGGGGATGACGAAGGCGTGTGTTTCCGCTCATCTAATTTAAATGATGGTTATCAGCAGGAGGCGACGGCAGTTTGTCAGTTGACCGTAATTAGGATAAGATCTATGATCGCACGCTGCCGATACCGAGACAAATACACATTAAATAGAAAAATAAAAGAAATAATGAACGTAATAATGTAGAATAAGAGTTATGTGGACTCTTTATGTACAGATGTGACTGACGGAGGCGTCAGCGAGCCGCAGTATCTCCTCTTTTGTCTCGGCAACAGTTGCCAAGGCAAAGTTTTCCTCTGTTGCCGCGGCAACCACCACTACAACACCTCCAAGGTGAAACTGCATTCTTTCTGTGTGTGTGTGTGTGTGTGTGTGTTTGTCCTTCAGGTACTGTGAAAGTGGAACAAATATTGACACATACACTATTATATACACACACAGAGACACACACACACACACACAGAATATAGAAAATAGTCTTTCTTTTCCCAGAAAACTGTCGATGACATTTCAACTTAATTTGTGCTTTAATTAAAAGTACATTGATTTAATCTTTTTTTTTTTAGGTTTAATGTGATTTGTGTAATTCTATTTCTGTGTTTAATTGTTAATTAATATATTACACACAGAACTGAGTGAAACAGTAACTGAATCAACTCAATTTAATTAAATCCGCAGTGTTAAATTCGATCTTTTCCATCGGAAACTATAATGAAAATGTCATTTCCTTTATTCACAGAGGGAGTTTAATAAGGAACTAAAGTCAGACATAGAAACACATTCTTCATCTGACACATTAAAAGTTTAACAGATAATAAAACTGCTTTAATAGAGATATTGTTGTGTAACTGACTTTATGACTTATTGTCACAAACTTATACCAACTCACGCAGACATTAGGAAAATAAATAAATTGACAATAAGAAGTAAGAATATAGTTAATTCTCTATTTTTGGACCTTGTATTTGGACATGTAGCACTCTGGTTGTTAACTCATTCATTCATTCATTCAGGACACTGCAGTGAGTTAGTGTTTGAAGAGGGATGTATAAAAGAATGATTAATGTTTGCAGCAGAGGCAGAAAGTATGACTCAACCTCCAAAACCTCCGGATACTACATTTCCCATAATGCAACAGCTTCAGCTCGTCTCTATCTGGAAACACCAACGTCTTTCTTTCCCACGTCCACAGTTTTTATGACACACATTTATTCTAAATGTCTCTCCGTCTCTCTCTCAGTGTCTGCGGACGTTGACGGGTCACAGCGGCGGCGTGTGGTGCAGTCAGATGGCGGTCGCCACGGTGATCAGCGGCTCCACCGACCGGACGCTGCGCGTGTGGGACGCCGAGAGCGGCGAGTGTGTCCACACGCTGTACGGACACACGTCCACTGTGCGCTGCATGCATCTCCACGGCAACCGGTAACTCCCACACACACACACACACACACACACACACACACACACACACACAGGAACACCTAACATTTTTGCTGCATTCGTCACCATGACAACCAGAGAGACTTTCACACGCACACGCACACCAACAAAGATTCATACACTCGTATACTCTAATGACACACATGCCCTCTGCCTGCTGCTCGTCTCCATGGTAACCGGCATAACATTAATATGTTGTATTAATTGTACATGAACACACACACACACACACTAGAACAAAGCGCACACACTTGAATATGCACCACACACTCTAAT
>JAGRRF010012759.1:2972847-3002604 GCA_019097615.1 Morone chrysops
TCTCTCTCTCTCTCTCTCTCTCTCTCTCTCTCTGTCTCTCTCTCTCAGGTCCATTGAGGCCAGAGATCACTATAGCGTACTTTGCAGTCTCACTCATTTTCTTCAACAGCGGCCTGTCGCTAAAAACAGAGGTAAGAAACCAAGAAACTACAGTGATGGATGCAACAGTTATTAAGATGAATGTGAGTAAAGAAAGTTATTCTCCCTCTCTCTATGTCTCTCTCTCTCTCTCTCTCTGTCTACAGGAGCTGACCAGCGCGTTGCTTCACGTCCGGCTCCACCTCTTCGTTCAGTCCTTCACGCTCGTCTTCTTCCCGCTGGCCGTGTGGCTGCTGCTCAAAGTGCTGGCGCTAACCGCCATCGACCAATGGCTGCTCAGAGGGTAGGATGAGTGTGTGTGTGTGTGTGTGTGTGTGAGTGTGTGTGTTTATGTGTGTGAATGTCATCCTTTATTCAAGCCCTGGCCTCCAGACTGTACCTGAAGGCCGAGTTATGTACGGACTCAAAGAGCCACATTCACTGCTACTACAGGCGATGCTGTGTGTGTGTGTGTGTGTGTGTGTGTGTGTGTGTGTGTGCGCGCGTGTGTGTGTTGAACAGACTTCCTGGACTCACTTTCCCCCCTTAAAATCAAATGTGTCTTTGAATTGACTGAGAAGAGACGAACTCAGTTGGTGATGTTTGTCATGCACAGCCTCTGTAATATCAGCCTTACTGCACTTGCACTATAAGCTGATTACAGATTGTTTTTATTGCCCCCTTTCAGTAATTAACACATTTTAATTGCCTATACTGTCGTTTCATGTCGCTTTTGACGTGTTTTGTGAAGCACATTGTGACCTTTTTGAAGGAAGGAGGGACAGAACATGTTCTTACTGGTAGAAACTGATGATGATTCTTCTCCCTCTTCATCCTGTTGCTCTGGTTGCCTAGGTTACAGACGGTGAGCTGCATGCCCCCTCCGGTCTCATCCGCTGTTATTCTCACCAAGGCCGTCGGAGGCAACGAGGTACACTCACACACACACACACACAGACACACACATTCCTGTTAGCTGGTTATTATGTTTGACAAATGGTGTTATATTGAAAAGTAATAAGCAGTGTGTTGGCATGTTGTCATAGTGACTGACTGTGTGTGTGTGTGTGTGTGTGTGTGTGTGTGTGTGCTTTCTAGGCTGCTGCCATCTTCAACTCAGCGTTTGGAAGCTTCTTGGTAAGATATGATGAGACTGGAGTTTTCCTTTAAACGAGCGCAGCAGTAATGAGACATCAGTGTAACTCTGTGGGGAGTCGAAGCTGTAATCGTGTCTTTCTGTCCTGCAGGGGATCATAGTGACTCCAGTGCTGCTGCTGCTGTTTGTAAGTCAGACCAGTTTTAATACACGGATTACACACACACACACACACACACACACACACACACAGAAACTGTGGCACAACCTTACAACCTTAGTGGCATCAAGAGAAGGAGATTGAGGCTGCAACTAACTGAATGCCGCTGTCTGTCTTTGACAACCTGGGAATGAGAAACTACAGTGGCCTAAATGTTACACACTGGACCTTTTTAAGGGACATTTTGACATTTTTAAACATGATACAGTAGCTAAGCCTTACACTAACACTGGAAAAATGGAGAAATAGGTAGCTTGGCTTTGTCTAAAGGTAGAAAAATCAGCCGACCAAGTAACACATCTAATCTGCATAAAAGTGTTAAAACAACAAGCAGAGACTCCAGGAAGTCACTGCGCCCAGCCAAGAAATAGTCCGATATTCACTCTCTTTTAGCTCTAGTGACTAGTTGATTAACATAGTGGAGCATTTAGCAGCTAAAGAATCAGATATTTCCCTCAGGAGTTGGTAGAGAGGGTAATTACTGGACTTTATTCATCAGGTGGACAGAAACACTGCCACCGAGTGGCCAAAAATACAGTTGTTGCAGGCTTAACAATAACAAATTAAAGCTTAAATCTGCTGTTTGTAACTCCAGGTGAGTAAATAAATATGTAACATAACTCTGTGGAGTTATTTATCTTCTCCTGGTTCTCCTCCTCCAGCTCGGCTCCTCCTCCTCCGTTCCCTTCTCCTCCATCTTCTCTCAGCTCTTCATGACTGTTGTGGTTCCTCTGATCCTGGGTCAGGTAGGAATGTGTGTGTTCTGTACAGAAATGGTTAAATATGTCCGACTGTCGTGTTGTTAAATCTCTCTTTGGTGTTTGTGTGTGCAGGTGTGTCGTGGTTTCCTCAGGGAGTATCTGGAGCGGAGAAAGCCTCCGTTCGGTGCCGTCAGCAGCGCCGTCCTCCTCATGATCATCTATACCACCTTCTGTGACACCTTCAGTAATCCCAACATCGAACTGGACCCCACCAGCCTGCTGATGGTCGTCCTCATCAGTGAGTATATTGCATGTGTGCAGAAAGTTATATGTTCATATAAATATAGTAAGCTCTGTGTGCTGTACACTGACTCCCCACTGCTTCTAATGTCATCTAACATAAGATGGGTTAAATGTAGGAGACGCATATTATAATGGAAATACAAATTCCATTTAGACAGATCCTCCTAAATGTAGGAAATTCACTGTGTTGCTGAGAGTTTGTTGTGAAGATAGATATAATTCTCATGTCTGCATGTACAAATCTACAGTCAGCCTCTGGTTAGCTCAGCACAAAGACTGGAAACAGGAGGAACAGCTAGCCTGCCTCGGTCCAAAGGCAAATTCTGTCTACTAGCATCTCTAAAGCTCACTCAAACATATAATATCTGGTTTTGTTTAAGTTATATGAAAACTAAATGAAAATATTAATCAAAAGATGAAGAGAGATAAAGTAGTTACATTAGTAGACAAACAAAATACAGCAATCTAGTGTCATCTAGTACAAGACACCAGGTAGGTGAAATATGAGTTTTACACTCTTATTTGACCTGTTTAGTTGAACATCAAGGTGAAACGTGTCTCTTTTGTTGTTCTCTGCAGTTTTCTCCATCCAGCTGAGCTTCATGCTGCTCACGTTTGCCTTTTCTACCAGGTGAGCCTTCTCCTCCTCCTCCATCTCCTCCTGTTATCCATCCTCTGCTCCTCTTTGACTATACCAACTGCTTCGTTTCCTCATTTCATCATTTTATTCAACAACCTTTACCTTTAATCGTTTTTATCTCTTGCTTTCGTTTTAACTCACACATAGTTCAAACGTTCACATATAAAGCCCAGTAGTGTAATTCAGTCTATTACTTTTCTTTTTGATATTTGTTACAGTTATTGAGATATGAATATTTTACTGTAAATCTTTTTTGAACAGACCTGAATTTTTTTCACTGAATTGTGAAAGATTTATTGCATATCATATTTAGATAAAGCTGAACAATATTTTAAGGTTTGTGTGTTTGGGTATCACATGTCCGTTTAATTGGTTACTGAACTTTTGAAGGCATGGCCCGATGAATTTAACGGGCTATAATTCTCCAATGCTGAATTGGATTGCAGCCAAATTTGGGAAGGTTGTACATAAAGCCACATGATTGTAACATTTCATACAATTATACCAACAATAGCAGTCACAGAGGACAGGACAGATACAAGTCAGAATTCTGTACTGTTTATTTGAATTAAAGTTCAGTGTAGATAGGTTGATGCAGTAGATACAGGGCATAGGTCAATGCCATAAATACAGGGCAGAGGTTGATGCTGTAGATACAGGGCAGTGGTCCATGCCATAGATACAAGGCATAGGTCAATGTCATAGATACGGTGCACAGGTTGATGCTGTAGATACAGGGCACTGGTAGATGTCCTAGATACAGGACATAGATCGATGCTGTAAATATATGACAGCAGTCCTTGCTGTAGATATAGGGCATAGATCAGTGCTGTCTATTTGATTCATATAATAGTAACAATAATGATAATCTTAATATTAACTTTAAGTTTTAGTGAAGTCTAATTTGACAATAATTGTGTGACTTAATTTTTTTCATATTGTTATTGTCAGTGTTTATTTTGCTTATTGTTCTTTTTCTTCGTCCGTATGTTTTTTGGACCGCTTTCTCTTTGGACTGCTATCTCTTGAACACAGTATTCAGTTATGACTGGTATCATCAATACATGTAGCAGTAAAGTGCTGCAACATATTAACTGCTGTCAGACTTGTAAGAACATCCAAAGCTCATCATTTGTGTTTTTGCTTGTGTTGCTTTGTCGTTAGGTAAAAATCATAGTATGGTGTGCAAATACTGAGATAAGTAAATAATGAAAACAAACAGTAAGAGGTAACAGAGGAAAGAACATGTGGAAGTTTAGTTTTAGGATAACACAGTTATACACAAGCACATTAACAAGTGAAAGGTCAGAGGTCACAACACCCAGACTGAGAGTGAATGATGAGAGTTTTTACCTTCTGTTTTTCTCTGCAGGTCGGGCTCAGGATTCAGCCCTGCAGACACCGTCGCCATCGTGTTCTGCTCCACACACAAGTCTCTCACTTTGGGTAAGTACACAGACACACCTACACCTTAATGTAACTTATACATGTATGTAGTAATAGATTACAATTGACACACATGAGTAAACAAGTAGTTTTTAAATTGTACTTGTGCTCTTTACGCCAAAAACCACTAATCCACTTTTTAATTGACATCTCACACAATGGTCTAACCTCTACACAGTCACATGTAGAGGGTTGCTAGGTTTTATGGAATTTCTCAATGATACTACGTTAGGTGAATCTGAGTTTTTCCAGTTTAAGGGGTTTCATAACGTCTTTGATCATCATGATGTAAGTGGGAGTTTGTGCCTGTTTCCAGTTCAGTAGAATTTATCTGCGAGCTAAAAGAATCAGAGAACCTTGCCCAGGTGGAAGTGTTGCCAAGTACCCCAAGTACAACCAACACAGGTCACGTTCAACCGCATGCTCTAGGATATCGGACAGAGATTTAAATTCATAATCTAGGCATACTGAAAATATGTGCCCCAGTGAAGCTGGAAATACCCCCACAGCGGTCACACAGGGGACTTCTGAAAGGTGGAGACGATGCAACACCCTGAACTGTGTAAGACCTTTCTTCTGACCACGATTCGATAATGTCCCAGAAAGAGGTGTCATAGAATCAATAAAAGAGAAGAAGATTTATGTTTTACTAGAATCTCACAGATTAAATTTAGATTAAAGCAACGTATCAAAATATCTTTCTGTCTCCCTCCAGGTATCCCCATGTTAAAGATCGTGTTCGAGGGCTATGAGCATCTCTCTCTGATCTCAGTCCCTCTGTTGATCTACCATCCGGCTCAGATCTTGCTCGGCTCCGTACTTGTACCGACCATCCGCAGCTGGATGACCAGCCGTCAGAAGGTACACACACAAACGCACACACATTACAAGTGAAACCTCGCCGCTCTGCTTCAAACCCTGAGGACTCCATCACTGATCTCAAACTCCTGTCTACCTCCTAAGAGAGGCGGCTGCATTCCAACACTAACCACGTCACCTTTTCTCCTCTCCTACAGTCTAGTCTGTTGTTGAGATAGGGCCGCATTCCAACACCACTGACCTGAGTGAGTAGACAACTGACTCCAAAACAGTGACTTAATAAACTGATCTAATTAAAAAGAAGCTGTTCATAATCCGAGCTGCAGCGCTGTTGTGATCATGTGACCTTGTGACAGTGTGTCCAGCAGGCACCTCTGGGCTTTCTACCCCTGTTCAACTGATATGATATTATATGATATGTTATATGATGTGATTATTATTACTCCTCTGGGTCTATTAGTGTTTTAAAAATGATCTCTGAGTGCAACAGCTCCCTCCACTGTCAGGAAAACAATCTACAAGAATCTCCTGCTGGACTCACTGCTGCAAACTCACCAGCTTCACTTCAGTAACGCTGTACTGGTTTTAATGGTGGTGGGTGTGATGATGAAGAAGAGAATAATCCCAGAAAATTACTGTAAATCACCAATCAAATAACTAATTTACAAAAACTTTGAGTTTAGTCAAACTTTTATTTACTTCTGATGCACCTCAGAGAGGCTTTTTGAGGCTGATATGAATCATAAATAGATCTGCTACCTTTGGTCAGCAGAAATCTGTCTTAACTAGTTTCTCTGGAATTTATCGATTAATTTAGTCTGTGAAATAGTAATAAAAATAGTGGAAAATGTCCATCACAAATAATCAGAGCACAAGGTGACATCTTCACGTCTGGCTTTGTTCAACCAGAAGTCCAGCACCCAAAGATATTGTTTACTATCATCTATGACAAAGAAAAACGAACTTTGACATTTGAGAAGCTCGGACCAGGAAAGTTTTGGTACAATATGACTGAGATGTTGAATTGTTACAGCTCTATAGTTCTTTATCTCTTACACAAGTTACAGGACTGGTTTTCTCATTTGTGTGACAGTCACCTAAGTTACTGAAGTGCAATTAAATGCAGTGACTGTTGAGATATAACAATCCCTACTGCACTAAAAGATAAAAAGAATGATTTGTTTACTTTTGCCAGATGCACAAATTGAACTAGTACCAGTGTAGACAGAAGGGGCAGTACATGTTAAAGCCTCCATCCCACATGCTGTAAAGGATTCTTTCTCCAAATGATTTCTCTCATTCATCTGCTGGTGGCGGTGGTGGTGGATTCTCTCAACAGACTCCATTTGGAAATTCTCACTTTTCAGAACTGAATTTGAAACTACCCCTCACATCTTTCTCTCTTCTGTTTATATTCTATCTGAATCTCTCACTCACTTACTCTCTCACACTTTCTGCTCCTCTCTCTCTTTCCATTCAGGCCGTGAAACTATCAACTCTTCAGCCCATCTGACGAAACTGAAACAAGTGTTTTGGTAGTTCTGCACAAGTATGTGTGTGTTTGTGCTGTGACGGTGGACTACTGTGGAGGGATACAGCAGTACCCCGTGCCTTATTACAACCAATCAACAGAGACCTCAGCCCGACGGAGGGGACGAAGCGTGCCAGTTGCCTGGATATTCTCCGTTTCTACGACAACGAAAAATTCTCAAAAATTATTTCCATCATATATATATATATTCTTTTATATTTAAAAGAATCAAATGTACAAGTTTATTTTTATATGAAGTACCCAAAAATTTCTGCAAAAAGAGGACAGCTGTTATTTGTTTTTTAAGCACATGGAGAGTTTGTTTTGAAAAACAGCACCTCCCAGCAGGAACAGGAAGGGTGGAGTTACTGGGACCAATCTTTTTTATTCTCTTGCTATTTTTTCACATTTTTCTACTGTATCTTTCTTCTAGCTGTCACTGCCAGAAAGTGTGGACGTTTGTTACGTTTATGCTCTTGATAGTAACAAATGAATGCTGGATTATCAGACATTTAAAATACAGTTATAATAATGACAGCTGTTTGGATTTTTGACACTTTCTTAAAATAACCTTTGTGTTTGTTGACAAGAAGCAGTCCAGTAGTGACAACTTTGAGATGATGGTAAAGTTAACTCCAAATGAAGGTATGATGAGAAGAAAGTTTAATTTAACACAATATCATAATCTTTCCTTCTTTTACGTCTATAGTCTTGCATCTATATGTAGATGATATCCTTTTCTACATCTATGGTAATGTTTGCAGACATCTTACCATCTCTCATTGCTCGTAATGTTACGCTAATGATGTTTCGCAGGTATGTTTTCCATAATCACCATGCTAACATTTGCTAATTAGCGCTAAACAAAAAGTACAGCAGAAACTGATGGTAATGTCATTACTTGTGAATGTATTTGGTTATAAAACAGTGTTGCATAAAAAGTCAGGGGATCCCCAAAGTTATTATAGTTCATCCTGAGGTGACATGTCTGTCCCAAATTCATGGCAATCCATCCAACAGTTGTTGAGACATATCACTCAAAACTACAATAGCTTGCTTGCCCGTGATGTCACTTTACTGCGTTCCTGTGGTGCGGGTGGTCAAAAAAAAAAAACCCTGTTGTGAATCGTTAATTGTGTTCTCTAAATAATCAAACTTAGAAACCCCAAGGAACTTTTATCAAGTACCAAAAAGTTGTTGACTCAGATTGAAAAATGCTAGAAAACTGCTTCCGAGTACTTCGGTGGACAGGGAAGCAGCAAATAGCAGTTTAAGGGTATGCCATATTTAGAATATTTTCATCACTTTAGCTTGCTGTCAGCCTTTTCTGATTGGGAACTGAAGCGCTATATCAATGTCCTCAAAGTCACCAGACTCCTTTTAACAAAAGTCAAATGATTCTGGTGGCTTCAGTTCGCCATCGGAAAGGCCAAGTCTTTAAATTCAGCTGATAATCGCATCCAGCATAGGTGATTTTCTGTTTTGCTCTTTCTCTCTAATATTGTTTAAACTAGCACCGAAGAGACTTTCCTCCATATTATCCATTCTGTTCTGTGCTACTTCATGCCCTCCATCTGAATTTAACGTGTCATCAGTATCACGTAATTGCAAACAAGCTATTGTCAAGCTCACAATGGCACAAGAGGAAATGACAGGGGACCAGCAAAGTCTATAGGATTCATCCTCTGGGAACCATGAATGTCTACACAAAATTCCATCTAAAACATTGTAGTTGTTGAGATATTTGACAGGATGAGTTAGCAAAGATCACCAAAGTACTTGGGTTTCATCATCTGCGTACCATGAATGTCTGTACCAAATGTCATGGCAATCCATCCCGTAGTTGTTGAGATATTTTAGACCAAAGTGGACTGACCAACAGACTGACACTGCCATTTATATAGCCACGCTAGGGGTAAATATAAAATTAAGGTCTAGAAACAAGGTTGTGGCCTAGTAATCAAATTGATATGGTCAATGACTGAGGCGTCTGGAATACGATTTGCCCTATTCAGTGGGATGACAATGAATGTATCATCCATGAAAGACTTATTCTCTGTGCATTCATACAAGGCTGATAGTATTTTGAGCCAGTGTTGGTCGGTTTGTGATGTTTTATGGACCAGACTGTCAAACGCGTTTATATAACAAGGGCTTGACTTTGTTCAGGGGCTGGTCTCACTACTTACATCCCTCTGATGCCAATTCAGGCATTTTCCCAGGACCTTCTTATGAAGATATTTGAGGGCCTCATTTCTAAACAGCTGATTGTGTCTCTATTGTAATAGAATTAGTATGTTAACATTACCATCACTCTTTCCTAAATCAGTCTACTTGATAGTAGCACCCTGACCAACCATGGGAAGTTGCTAGTCTAATGATCATCAATGAACATCAGGACATGATGCCTCACAGGCTTCCCATTAACATACACTGCCACTGGATTGTAAGTGTGTGTAGGACATCCAACTATCGTAACATTACCAATCCCTTTTTCCAAAACATGACCACAATCTTAACTTAAAGCTGCAATAATTGAAGTTTTTTGGCAAGTTATGCAAACAACAATGATATATTACTGCCTTTTAAATTAGAAATACTTAGTAAAACAGTTGTTTATTTACACATCCAGCAGTTGTACAACAAAATTATCATTCATTGGTAGTCGTGTTTGTGTCCACCTGATGAATGTAAATCCAGTATTCACTCATTTTAGCTCAGTTTTTTGTCTCTACCAGCTCCTGAGGGAAATATCTGACTCTTTAGCTGCTAAATGCTCCATTATGTTTACCAGTTAGTTGCTAACTGTGTCTGTCTGCTGTTTGGTGCTGAACAGCAGCTTTTTAAGGTAAAAAATTACGAATTTAACCAGAACAGTTAAGTTGTGGACCACAGCGAAAAACTGAGCTAAAACTCACTACAAAGCTCCATAAAGCAGAGGGGAGCTGCATATTCAGGTGATGATTCTTTGTAGGTACATCACTACAAGTGACATCTTTTACATTGTCATTTAATATATTACTATAATGTAATGTTAAAATAAAAACAATATCTGTTATAGCTGTTATAGGTGTTTTATTTGAATAATCCCAACCATACCTTAACCACAATCACAATCTTTCCTGTAGCTGCCAGGTGAAGAAAGAAATTAATTTAAAAACATTGGCCTTGGATGTTAAAAGACTATTGAACATAGTCTTGTTCAAGAATCTTCATTGTTATGTCTGACAATAGGGTCAGGGAAGCAAAAGTCTATTTCTTGAATACCTTCACAGATACCAGAGTGTTTGTTGAGAATGTTACTGATTTGATCTACAGACACAAAGAACGACTTCAGCTCCATGTTTTCAGCCTGGTTGGTAGATATTTATGTATCTCTAACAAACAGGAGTCATCCACTGTTACTATGGAGGTTATTAAAGCCTCTACAACGCTAATGCCATTTCATTGGCTGTCCAGTAACAGTTGAGTTTATAGTCAGCCTCTGTCTGTTTACAGTGTTATTGTTTTGCCAGTAGTATATTTTGGGAAGAAAGATAGTCAACTGGGTATGCGTGGGTCTGTTCTGCTGCTTGTTTACATAAGAAGGTATAAGGAAATAAACCTACAAACTTTGAAAATTGTCTGTTGTTTTTCTGCTTCACACTGCAACTATACTCACCAAAGCTGTAAGCAATGAGAGAAATATGTCCATGGCACTCTTCTATGAGATGAAAAGTGTAAGGTCTGAGTATTTTTGCAAATTACACCAATATTATATATAGGCTACTGGATAGTGAAGTTTTTAATTATGATGTGATGTGCTATGTCTATGTTCTGCTAAATGATTCCTTATAATAATGATAATTATACACCCCTGCACAGTTAACACACTGTTGAAACCCAGATTTTATCCTGCAATTTATACAGTGGCTTGAATATGTTTGTCTTATTTTCTCTTGAACTTGTGAACACCCCTGTATACAATCAGTGTTCTCTCTATTATAATATGTAATAATATTATATTCATTCCTCCTCAGGGTGAGTTTAGATACAGTAAATATGTAGTAAAACCTTAAATTTGTTGTTTGGTCAAATTGGAGAAACACACTGGGAATTATTGGCAGCTCATTAATTTTACTGACCCAACTTTTGTGGACAGATGGCTCTTCTGTCACATCATTTGGATGAAGTAATAATAAAATAAGACTGTGAAAGCCATGCCAAAAGACTCTAGAGGCCTTGTGCCGCTTCTAATGCACAACCCGACCCACGTGATTTGAAATTAGTAAGCAACCAGCACTGCCATCCATAAATCCTCATTCTGCAAGAGCTAAAATAAAGATATACACATATACTGAATACTGAAACTATGCTTTATTATTATGTCCATCCATATGATTTAACACCATTTACAAATATATGAAGTAGTAATGTTTAATATTAGTTTGAGATTGACCTCATATATAAACCTCAGTGGGAAAAAATCCTAATTACAATATGCAAAGGTATTAATTAGTTATACCTCAGCATGCAAATCCTGAATTTATACAAAAACCTAATCATACAATCGTAGCTGGACTTACAGCCCCTGTGTCACTATCCTCATACTCATACTGTGGGGTGTGTTTACAGAGTTTCTATCTATCTTTCTGATGCATGCTAGATACAAACAAAAAATCCACCAAATGGTGTGTGTCATCCTAGCTTTGTAAATTTCCTACTGTCTATCAGAAGGCAGATTGTAGTTTTAGTTATCTAAACATGGAGGCCGAAATCTCTATTGGGAGAAATGTTTAGCCAAGAACATGTTGTAGAACACAAGTTGGTTATTTAAAAAAAACAAGAGTAAAACTCCTGCAACCTGCTAATGGTCCCTAGAGGCTCCAATGAATAGTACCACAAAAGTGGGTGGAACAAAGTATGTCTTAATAACTTTTATATAGAGCATTGGTTGTGCAACTGTTGGTGAAAAATGCTGTCCTAAAGTTCATATTTTGGCCTACTGGTGGCCCTTTAACTGCAGTCTATCATTACTATTAGTGTACAAGTATAAAGTCTGGCCTAATGGTTAGCCTACATAGTCATAAATGTGATTTATCCTCTGAGGATCATGAATAGCCATAGCAGATTTCATGACAATCTGTCAAGTACCTATTGAGATACTTGTCAAGCACTAAAGATTTGTTAGAGGAGACATTTTAGTCTGAATGTCAGGCCAACATTGCCACCATTAAGGATCAGCGCTAGTGGGGCAAAAATATATTTAATTCATTTATATAATTTTTTTCATGATTTTAGAATACTGTAAACTAGCCTGGATTAGTCAAGTCAAGTTTATTTATAGAGCACATTTAAAAACAACAAACGTTGACCAAGAGATTAAATGCTCTACCATCAGCTTGTGTCAAGCTTAAAAGCTAATTGGAAAGGCATGCTAACTAGCTACCAATGATCAAGGTAACTTTGTATATTTGTATTTTTTAAGTTAGTAACGGAATGATACACCACATAATTTTCACCTCAGTTCAACCTAATATTACTAAGGGCACCTTAAACCCATATGATTATTTCTACCCTTACAGCAGCTCTGATTTCAAGAAATGTTTTGGTGTCTAAAATTCTCTGCAGCATGTAGGTAGCTTGTATTTCAGTCTCCAGGTGATGCCAGTATATCATACTCTGCCAGGAGCACAAAACTGTTCTCTCTGATTCTCCGGACTCTGACCAAATCTCCACACTCCTGGACATGGATCAGCCCTCTCTCTCCACTCCCATGCTCTCTCTCCCTGTGGTTCAGCGTCACTTCTGTCCGTTTGCCACAGGACTGCCGGTACATGTACCTTACCCCAACCACAAGCACCATGCCAAATCCAGCTGAGCAACCCAGAAGCATGCCCAGCTCCAAGGCACTATATCTGGGGATAATGTCTGGATGCTTCCCTTCCTTGTCTGAAGTTCCAGAGGGACTTGAGGGATGTTTGGATTTAGTATCAGTGTTGGGAGGGTTTGGTTTCAACCCATGGCCAAGATTCAGTTTGAAGTTTGGGTCAAGGTTTGGATGGGGTTTAGGGTTTGGGTGAACCACTGTTCTTGGTGTCGGTGGATTGAGGTTTAGCTCAGGATCAGATGACGCAATGTGGTTCTGAATTAGCAACCTCTGACCTAGGGTGAGTTGCTGAGAAGGCACAGGGGTGGCGGTGGCAAAAAAGGTGGCAAATGAGTTGGAGGGAGATGAGGAACCCAGTGAGGAAGATGTTAAGGTAGAAGTAGAGATGGATGAAGATGAGGGAGGAGGTGAAGGGGGAGAAGCAGCAGAAGAAATGGAAGAAGGTGATGAAGCAATGGAGATGGTAGAAGAAGGTGAGGAAAAGATTAAACTTGTGATAGACTGGGAGGAGGTAAATGGAGATGAGGAAGATGCAGATAAAGAAACTGAGGAAAAAGGAGTTGATGATGGATAGTGGGAGGAGTTCAAGGAGGGTAGGGATGAAGAGGTGAAGGGGGTCGGCGTAGGAGAGGTCGAGGAGGGTAGAACAGATGGAAAATGAGGTGGAATGGAGATTGGGTAAGGAGAGGGGAGAGCAGAAAGAGCTGGAGCAGTTTTGGGTTGCTTCTTCATAGAAGAGGAAGATGAGAAAGAGGAATGTGTAAAAGAAGCTCCAGAGGGGTAAAGAGGAGTGGTAGAACTAGAGTAAACAAGGGAAGAGGCAGGCAAAGTATAGGTGGAAGAAAAGGATAAAGAATGAAGTTTAGAGGAGCGGGTAGACCCTGAAAAAGAAAATGGAGTGGCTGAGGGAATGGAGGCAGGGATTGGACTCCTGGTTTTTATCGTTCCTTTAAACTGAAGTTCTTTGACCTCTTTACCCTCACTCAGAATGAAGGTTGGGTTAGACCTTGACATGAAGGGCAGAGGACTGATGAACTGAGGAGTTACTGAGATTTGAGTTAGCTTCCACTCAAAGGTGTGTGCCTGTGGAGCACCAGTTTGAGAATGTGGCTGGGACCACGATTGGGGGGAGGTACCTAAAGCCTTAGGTGGTGTGTCAGACTGGGACTGGTCTGTGTGAGGAAAGCTAGCTTTAACTGCAGTTTGAGTTGCAATAGTTTGGTGCAGGGCTGGAAGAAAACTATTCAAAGGGTGAGGCTGAGCAGTTGTTTTAAGCTGAGGGTGAGGTGAACTGGTTTGCCTTGGTATAGTTTTAGATCCAGATGGACTCACAGGCTGGTAGTTTGATGGGACATTGAGGATTTTGTTTTGAAGGGGCTGGAGAGATGAAGTTGTGTGGGACTGGAGAAAGGACTGAAGAGTAGGAGATTTGGATGGGAAAATTAGGTTTGGTAAAGAGGGATGGGACTTGGAAAAGGGCGTAGACAAAGATTCCTGGGAGAAGAGAAAGGTCTGACCTGTAACTGTTTGGGACTGAAGAGAAGACTTCTGTGAAGATGTTCGGGAAAGGAGCAAAAGCCTGAGTAGAGGATTCTGGGCCTGGGGCAGAGGCTGGTTACTCATTGCATCCTTGATTAGACTCATCTGCGACTTTGTTAAGCTTATCCTCCAGGGCTGTGATGAACTACTCTGGGTCTCCAACTTTACAGAACTAGTTTGGTCCTGGATTGGTCCTCTTGGATTGTGGGATGTGAGTCTTGGGGGATTTGTGCTGTGGAAGCTGTAATTGGTTAGAGGTATAGCTGTGGTGGTGGTTTCAGGATTTATTGTTTTGTATTTTGTTTCAGGAACAGTTGGCAGTTTTGGATCCTGGAAGTTTATCTGTTCCTCTTTTCTTTCCATCTCAGCATTATTCAGAGGGTGGATGGAAGCAAGGGAGAGAGGACTGATTAAGGTTTCCACTGAGATGTTGGGCAAAGGAGTGGTAGTAGCTTCAGCCTCAGCTGAGGAGATATAGGCTGTGAAAGGAAGGTGGTTGGGCGATGAACGAGAGCTCTTGGGGTCCTTGGTATGAGTAACAGGGCTTCCTGTGTCAGTGCCTGCCTCTTCAGTCACACCTGACAGGGATCCTGAACTTGTACCAGTTTCACTGTTGTTAGTAGCATTTTGAAGAGACCCTAAAGTCACAGAGCTGTTCCTGTCATTCACTGCCTCATTTGTCAGGTTGTTAACTTCAAAGGATGCCAAAGTTACAGAGATGTTCATCTCCAAGACTGGACGAGTGACCTCTATTGGTGTTTCCTGAGATTTGTAGCTTTGAGTTCCACTGCTTGTTGTTGTAAGGGACCCTAGGGTAGTAGCAGGAGTGGCTGTCTTGTTTGTTTGTTTGTTTGATGCTCTATGGGCTATGAGAGCTGTGAGACAACAAGATGAGAGCAAGGTATTAGTTATAATGAGGTGTGGATAGAGAGATAGACAGATAGTTATCTTGCCTTGGCCTGGAGTTGCATCTTCTGACTTTCCATAAATAACCACAGACAACCTCTTCCTATTTACCAGAGGGGTATGGAGTATTTCTTATAGTATATGTGATGCAATGTACATCCAGCATTACACAAATTGCGTACCCAGTAGAGCAGTAACTTCATCTTCCTGTTGTGCAAAACTTGAATACCCTCCATCCACCCCTGTGATACTCCCTCTCCAAGGACTATGGCTTCCATCACGGACCACTGTAGACTCGATACCTGCCCAGTATACAAAGTAAGACTGCACGACTGTGATGCTGAAATGACAGACAAAGAAGTTTGTGCATTGCTGAGTAAAAAATATGCAATTGTTTAAAAGTGCAAATAATAAACTTGTACAAATGGTAGGCTCATACTTACTAGAACCGGATGTCGCCCATCGGTACATCAGGAGCCCTCCACACAAATGAGAGGTTTCTCTTCAGTTGTTTGTCAGAGTGTGTGAGGGTGTCACCCTCCGAGAGGCAGCGCAGGGTGTGTGTGCCAGGGGGAGTGAGGGTCCAGGAGCCACCCATCAGCAACGGGCCCAGTCTTCTGGACCTGACCCCAGCTCCAACACCCTTCACACTGCGAGCCTGAAGCAGGAAACCCATGAAGTCCCGAGAGCTTCGGACAGTGACTGAGCATACAAGTATGGATTCCAATGAAACAGAAGAATAGTTATAACCGGAGAAGACCGTTTGCTGAAACATCAAAATATTTTTTACATTTAGATTTAGGTCAGTTTCAGTCAGAATCCCCTTTTGAAATCAGACAAAGAGCTGGTGGAAACACTTCCGCTTTTGTCCACAGGGGCCGCCAGAACCAACACGAAATAAAAGTCACTTGTAGCTGGTACATTCATTAGTTAGTTACTTTTGTTATTCTGAAGTTAATAATATGTACAAAGGTTAGATTGAACAGTGCGTTAATTAACAGTAACTAGCATTTTTGACTATTTGTCCCTGCAGTTCATTGTTACTCAATTTAGGAGTTTACTGACAAGTGACTAATCAAGCCAGTAAGTTGTTCGCTAATTGGTTCAGTGAGTTTAGTAGTATTAATAGTAATAGTTATACCTGTTACTAACTGTCCAGACAGGTAAGACGAGGCGGATGTACGCAGGGTGACGTGGCTGTGCTTCGGGTCCAGGGGTTGAGCACGGATATGGCCAGGAATCATTTCTTGACACGAAGTGTGGCTGGCACCACGGGAGAATGACAGGGTGGACGGAGCCAAAGAAAATAAGACCACACTTACCCCGAAACAGTGGAGGGTAGACTGCATCTCTATACACACAGCAAAGAGAGACAGTGCATACAATTATTCTATTATTGTCTCTTTTTGTTGTGGAAAGTAGTGTTCATGTTTGTCCTGTGCTACAACGATGACGTTACAATGATTTTTCCTATTTGGTTTTTGTTTTTATCTTGAAGGAGAACATTTTGGTATCCGAATAAGAAACTTACCATTTAAAATAAATCTGTAGGCTAAAGATTGAGGACATTCTGGGTTGGTTGGATATGTTATTTCAAAAAATCATTTCTAAATCAAAATTCCATTAATTTTTTCCTGTCTTATTTCTGTTAGAAATGTCCTCACTCTGAACAAACTGCACTGTATTTCTCCTGTGAGAGGACTCAGGGTTTTAGGGTGAGGCTGGTGACCACATCTTTGTCTTTAAAACTCAGTCATAAATAAGTACTTGTACTAAGTATCTTAAAAGGACAAATAATTCCCTAAATAATAGCTGATCAGTGTACTCTTTCACAAATGTTACTCAAACACATTTTTTGGGGACTATTTCCAGCTAACAAATAATCTATTTGGTGCTCTAGTGAGTGTTTGGTGCAGCAAATGTGTTCATGGTAATATTAGGCTACAGGATACAGACTTATCCTTTAATAATCCTGGCATTAAAATGTTCCCCTTCTGTAAATATTCAAATAACAACAACAACAATAATAATTACAATAATATATAATTAATTATTTTAAATCTAATTAACAATAAAGATAAAGTTATATAGTTACATATATAGTTAGAGTTATCCAGAACAAATAAACACAGTAAAAGAGACATCCATGTCTTCATTCAGAACATAAATGAAATGAAAGATCCAAATAAAATAATCCAAATAATGTTTGATCTTTAATCAGTCATTGATTAAATACAGATTAACTGTTCCTCCTGTTTGTTGCCTTACTTTTGTTTCTCTTTTGGGATGTTTATAGCTGTTTTTATGCAGAATATTCTTTTGAACAAGATGTCACACATGAAGCAATTATTATCCTAAATGAAGAGTTTTAGAAATGAATGCATGTTGGATGAATTTTAACCAAGAGTATCCCTACCTTTTGGATCTTCAGGACGCCTATTTGATGCTCTTCTTCTTCTTCCTCGCAGTCTTCTGGTTAAGTTGTTCTGTTGTTGAGTGTGGAAAAGACTCTGGACTGTTTGAATCCCAACAGAGAGCAGTTAGTGTGAGTTTAAAGTTTGTTCAAAGTGTATGAGAATGAGCTTGAGGTTTGGATTGATCTAAGGGTCCAGGATGTGGAGGGAGGGGGGAGACGTAGAACCAGAATATGTAGAGCTGCAGGTGATTTCAGCCACCAAAGTTAGAAGAAAAATGTTATTATATAACTTTATAAAATATATAAAACCAGCACATCTACCAGCTTTCTAAACAAGTTTAACAAACTATACAATATCTAAGTCTCACAATATCTTCTAGATCAATAGAGAGAGACACATTACCAAAAGTATAACAGATATTGTAAGTCACCACTAGAGGTCGCCAAATCTTCACAGGGGGTCGCAAAGCCTTATACAGCAGGTATAAATCTGAGCATTTCATTCAGTTCTGTGAATAAATATGAATGAAATATATAAGTTTAGATTATTATTTGAAATAAACATTTAAATAAGAACCCTCACAGATAAAGACCAGAACACAAGTTATATTCACAGAGCCTTCAAGCTGTGATAAACAGCCCCGTTGTACCCCGAAAATTACCGTTAAAACAACCAAAGAGCTAATTAACAATGAGAAGAAAATACTTAATTCTATATAAACTATTTGTATATTTATTATTCAATTAATTATGTATGAAAAAATACATAATACATCAAGAGAAATTTATAAAAAGTTATTAAAACTATGAGGAAAACACATCTCTGATCATTTCCGTCATTCACAGGAAATAATCTGCTCAATACTCATCCAAATCACAAATTTTACACAAACCTTTTGCAGTTAATTGTGCAGTAAAAATATGTCAGAGGTCATCAGTTTATTCAACTATAATTTTAAAAAGGGTGTTTGAACCACTCTTCTAAGTCAAGAACCTTAATTAAAACCTTTGTTTGTAACATTTGATTGTGTCTGACTTCTTCTGACACGCAGTGGTGCACAGAAGCAAATATGAAAGGAATTTCTACCTCGGGGAAGAATGAGAGGCTTTTCTAGTGAGGGTATTTCTATGAGATTAAGACCCCCGCCACACACACACTAACAGGATGTACACCAGCTGTAGCTCCAGGATCTCCCCACCACCTCTCTCTCTCTCTCTCTCTCTCTCTCTCTCGCTCTCTCTCTCTCTCTCACCCCCTTTACCTGCAGGGTGTTTGTGAGAAACAAGAAGTACTCAACCTTGACAGGCATATCTAGAGAAATAATCAAGGAGTGGCACGAGGTTGAGAGGAATGTATTTGGATTTAATAGCCAACAATGTATCAGTACTTGCTTGTATGAAGATATTTAAACTCAATCACATCAAACTGGGATCAAAATTAATTTAAATAAATCCAAACAACCAACTCTTTTTCGTCCCTTGTTGTTCCAACTTCCAAAAAATGTGTCAAAAGTTAAAATATTCTTTTCCTCCTTTTGCTGGGGACCCCCAACAACCCACTTAAGAACCCCTGTTGGTAAAAATACTACTTTAAAAGTCTAGTTTAAAAGTAAAAGTAAAAGTCCTGCAATCAAAATCCTATGTAAGTATTATCAGCAAAATGTACTTAAAGTATCAAAAGTAAAAGTCCTCACTGACCTTATGAGTGATATATTACTATATATCAGTGGATCCCAACCTAGGGATCGGGACCCCCACTAGGTGTTAGCAAAAGCTTCATGGGGGGTTGCGAGTCCTTCTTGATTTTAAGGGGTGTAAGAAAACTTTAAAAACATAGACAGTAGGCCTATATGTCAGTATTTGGTTCACTTCTGTGAAGAAAAGTAAATGTAAAGTAAATTGTCTAGATAGAACAATGGTCGAGTGTTGGGGACTAGAAAACACCCCCATTAAATATGTATGATTGTTAAAAAATGATAATACAGGGAGTATTAACTTGTCCTTTAAGGAAAAAGGTTGGGAACCAATGTTATATATGACGACGTTATTTGTCTCCATTTATGTTTTTTTTTTTTTTGCTAATCTGATAGACAGCTAACACCAATTGACAGGCGAACCAGTATGAAAAATAACTATTATTAGCCTGTATTTGTTCAAATGTTATCAAATTGGCACCAAAGTTGCAGAATTAGCTATGAGCAGTTCCTGTGTGCAGTGTACCCATGGATGTACAGACAACTACTGCTGGATTACTTTGATGCTGAAGAAAACGTAAAGACCGGATCATTCCCGGACAACTTCTGAAGCCTCTTTTTTCTATGATTTCTAAGCAGATATTGAGTTTTATGAAGGTTCAAGTATCCTCAGAAAGAAGTCACACTAGATGTTTTAACTCAAAACATGTAATTATTGTCAGCATTTGGCCTTTTAGAGAAGTCAAACCAGTCCACATTACACTTTGATGAAAACACCAAGATGTAGTCAAACTGGAATCCTATCTGGAAAGAATTTAATAATGGGTGTTACAAATAAACATTCCCATTGTGCAAATTCTATTTATAAAACCCACAGCTGCTTTGAGTGCTTGTTACTTCTTAAGTGCTGAAAGCTGTCGAAGAGAAGAAGTTCTCAGGTGGGTGAGCAGAGTGATTTATCATTTATACTCAGTATCAGTACTTTGGTTTATGAAATGTAAGCAGATATTTTTAAGTGTATTTGTCAACAATTGGGTCTTTAATTGCTCATTTGAAGCTTTTAGTAATGGATAACATATTTAATTATGTACGATTACACTCGATTACACAAGCTTTACTTAACAGTTTTGGATAAGAAAAACAATATTTGGTTATTCTCGTGTCTTTTTGATTGGCGTGATGATTGGCATCTCACGTGTATACTCTGTCAAATGCTGCAACAAATTCATATATAATTCATTAAAAATGTCAAGGATAACACCAAAACAGTTTGAGGAATTACTTGTTTTCACCGTGGTCTTCTGGGAATAAGCACAAAGTATGAGTTAGTAAATAAAAGACTCAAGATACACAGATATGAAGGTAGATATAGTAAATGTCTGAGCTGGAGGAGAGAAAAAATTACTTTCAATAAATTTTTTGTGCTAAAAACTCATATAATACATATACATATAGGCCAGTACTTTTGTTAAGCCTTCCCTTTCCGTGTGTTGCTATCAGCAGATTATCCCCTCAGTCTACCTCTGCCCTCTCTCTCTGCCTCCTTCTTTGCCTTGAACCGGGCGTCTTGAATTCTTGTATTTAATTTATTTGTTTTTATAATTATAAAGTTTACCTCAGCTTGTTATAAACTATTTCATTATTTATTCATTTTTAAGCGAAAATGTTGGCCAAAATTTCTTCTGTGGTTCGGCTCTGGGTTGCACAGATTTGTTTTTGTGGTCGGGTTGGGCCTGATTAAAGCTCTACCTTACAGCCCCTTCCAAGATACAGTTCAGGTCTTCATCAAACTGCTTTCTTTCTTTGTGTATTGGGGCCATTAGAGCTACTGTCGTTTGTTCTTGAAGGCTGTGTGCACTGCCGGGCTGATGGAGCTGCCAGTAGAGTGCCAGCAGGCGGTGTGGGCACTGGGTTGATCTCTTGGCGGGTTCTGTAGCTTGCTCGGGTTCTTCCTCTCAGAAAACGTGGTTATGGCAGTCAACCCTCTCTGCCGTCTCTCTGGCCGTCACCAGTCTGTTCCTGGTCGTCACTGCAGTGCCAGAGTGTTTCAGTTCGTACCTCCTGATGCACATACATGACCATAATAACATTCCCATCAGTCTCAGACTTTTAGTGCTAATTGGCAAATGTTCACATGCTACCAGGATAAACTAAGATGGTGAACATGGTAAACATTAGTGTGTTAGCGTTGTCATTTTGACCATGATGTGAGCATACAGACGATAGTATTTAGCTCAAGCATCAGTGAGCCTAAGTATAACCTATAGACAGTAAGGTTTCAGATTGCACCTGAACAGTGCTGGGGTCTGACGAATGGAATGAGAACGGGGTGTGTGTAGGATAATGTACAGTGGCCCTGAGACTTGTGAAAAAAGGGGCCTCTCCCTGTAGATAACGGCTCTTTTCACAAGTCTCACGGTGCCTCTTCTCCAGTGTACTCTATGGAAGGCGACCTGTGATGTCTGTAGATAAAAACGACTCATTTTAAGGTAACGAAAACCAAAGATTCCTATATTCAGGTGATTATACACAGTAATGAAAACACACCTATGAATATTATACTTAATATCTGCCAATTTATCCTCCAAATGTCACACTCTGGACTTTTAAATATTCTTAGAAATCTCAACATACATCACTTTAAGATGTATAAGATGAGACAGTACTGTGAAACTCCACTCCATGCTCAAGCATCACAACTATAACCTTGCAGAGATGCTAGCATGGCTCTTTTCACAGAGAAGCCATGTTTTTATTTAAAATGTTCTTGTCTCTGTATAAATTTAAATGGTCACAAACAAAACCCATATTTGGACAAAAAAAATAACACTAGCTAGTTGGCATTTAACTCCAACCAGCTTCAGAGAGCCACTAGCATGGCTGCTTTCGCATTTTAGATGATTTTCCACATGAGAATGGGATTTTATTTTAAGTACATTTAATGTTTTATCATCCTTTTTATGCCAAACGTATAACAGATCTATTAGAAATTGAATTAAAGTGTCTATGTGTTGCATCTGATGCAGTTTCTGACCTCCTGTGACAAATAAGATGCAGTGTTACACAGAAACGTAGTTCAACCAATATGAATTGAGTTTGTGCCTCAGAGCGTTGTGTTAAACTGCAGAAGGAGACGACACTCAAGCGACACATGAGAGTAGGACCCCGCCACACACACTCATACACTCACACACTAACATGACATACAGCTTACTATCCCCCCTCCCAGGACTCACCTGACTCTTTCTACGTTTGGCTCTCTTCCATCGCCTGCAGGGTGTTTCACTGATTTTTTGTAAGCAGCAGAATGTACTCAAACTTGTATTCTACCCACACTCACCCGCCCAACTTGCTACGTGAGCAGTGTTTGGTGGACAAGAGCCACTAAATGCTTGCAACACCCAGGAACATACTCATCACTCTGACGAGAGAACACTGAGGACAGCTTCCAATAAGGAGATCTCTAACTGAACTGGTGAGTGAGCAGAAAGAGTGTAGATGCAGCATTTATAAGCAGTTATTACTAACAATTATTAGCCTATTATGTTTATTATGTTGTGCGTATAAGAAAATTGTGTAGATTCAGAAGTATATTTACTAAATTGTACTGTACTTCAGCACAGTTTTGAGGTCCTTGTACTGAGTATTTCAGTTTCGCATTGGTGGAAGAATAATAACAAGTAAATAAGAAAATATTGGTGAGTTAGTTAAATAAAAGTAGTCAACTAGTCTTTGCTTTGTAGGAGGTCACAAGCAAAGAGGTTGGAAGCAGCTGGTTAAACAGTGTGTTTCTATTGAAGTGATCCTGTTATGTAAATGTCTTAATTTGAAAAGTAATTTTTTCAGGCAAATGCAGTGAGGTAAACAGTCAACTACAGTATACTTTAACACAAGTAAAGTAAACAAGTATCTCAGATTTGCATTTAAGTTGGCCTAAATGTATTCAGTTATTTTCCATTAATGCCATTTTAGTGCCACTAAACTACAAAAAATAACAAGCTTTATTTACACCTGTAGTTCAGTTAATTTGTTCTAGACCAGAGAAAAAGTAATGTTTTAATTAACTGTATTAATAAAAATTTCAGTTCTGGTCCAGTTCCTTTTCACACTTTAAATTAGTTCTGGTTCTTGAGACCCCGGTGCTCTCCGACAGTCCAGCCCTCATTTCAATGATTCAAGGTTATTTTATTGTCAATTAAAGTTGTAGAATTAAATACTTTTTATAAAAAATTAAAATGCACTAATGAGTCATAAAAACATTAAAAAACACAAATTTGTACGGTGAATTGTATGGCCCGAGGGAAAAAGCAGGCTATAAAACCAGATAAGTTTATTTAAATGTTGAAACTAATCATAATTTTTAAGTAATTTTTAAGTTTTTCAGTTAAAAAAGATTCTTGATTAAGCTGCTTTTACTTGTTATTTTAAATGGCATTTTTAGCTATTTTGTTTAACAGTACAAAAAAAAGTATCACTTAAAATGACCAAACCTGATTATCAAGGATGTTTTCGTCTTTACTTAGTTTTACTAAAGATTATATAATGTGTTACAAAATTTTTTTTTGAGTCAAATGAACTTGATTTTACAGTTAAATGCTGGGTGGGTGCTGTCCTTTAGTGTCCTTTAGGGTCTGCAGCCACCTCACCTCACACATATCACAGTGCAGTAACTCATTAATTGTAATAACATTACTTTCCCCAGTAACTAGTTGTGAAACTAATTCCTAATGAATTTCAATAACATTACAGTTAACACCAAAACAATAATCATCGTGTTTTCCCCTTGAACCGAACTACAGCTGTGAATACAAGTGTGACTTCACATGGACGTATTGGTACTTTTACTCAAGTAAAGGATGTATTCTTTACGTATGTATGCACAGGCACGGTTTTTAACTGTTCATAAACTCATGCTTTCATCCCTCACCGTGGAAATTGTAGTTTGACAAGTCCATCTGGAGCTCTGAGCCATATCTGACTTGTTGATTTCGGTTCAGGAGCAACAAGCTCAACGTTCTATCTGATCATTTACATATGTAGGGGAAAAAACAGGTGTGACTTGAGAAAATCACCTGCATGATCACGCAAGGTTGAAAACATCCTGTTCCTCTTGTCTGCCCTCACGGCCGTAACATTTTTATAGGTTTTTCTTTTTTTACGAGAGTCCGATAATATTGTGGAGACTTCCTCCGAACAAGGTTCAGGTTGGTTACCAGCACAACCGGAGCAGCAGGTAGGTTTTTGCCACTAAACTTTAAACTTTAAAACAACTTTAGCTTTTGTTTTTAATGCTTCAGGAAGCGTAGATTGAATATGAAATCAACTGTCACTCTTTAGCGACTCGACAGACGCAAAAACGCCTACGAAACTCATTTATCGTGTAAAATCCAGACAGGATACATTCAGGCAAAGAAATTGAGATTAGAAGCTTTAAAAGTTGTGAGATCAAAGAAAATGTAAGCAGTTTTACTTTTAATTTTATATAAAAGAGAGAAAAATATATTTACATTTTACATTTACGGACCAGTGTAGTGAATTAACTAAAAATACTGTGTTTTAGGTTTAACTTCCCATTTTATGACCTTCACTTTACGATAACGGCTATAACGTTTTCAGTAGTTACTAAAAAACAAAAAGGAAGCAATGAGGAAAATGAGGAACTACCTGCCAACTTATTGTGTTTTGGGGTAAATGCACATTCCACATCACAGAGAGAAATATTCTACTTTTTACTCCAATACTTTTAAAATATGATGAATAAAAATGCTGCAAAACAACAAAATTGAGCTTAAATGATCACTTATCAGTTATTTGAAGTTTGATGTGTCCGAAAAAATATCAGCATCCAGCTGTTGCTCAAACTAGACAATTAAATGAGTTTAATTTAATTAGTGTTACTAATCTGAGACCAGGAGGATACTCCTAAAAAACAGACAAAGGAAACACAGGACGAACAAACTGATTGTAAAGATGTTTTAGATTAAATTGGGGAATTTAAAGACACAAAAGGACTTAAAAAGAAATCCCGGATAAGGTACGTTTTATCAGTCTGTTTTCTGGGAATAATTGACACAAGCAGAACCCAGAAACGTTTTCTCATTGTTTACACATTGTTTACACTTACACGACACATACTCAACCTCCCTCTCCAAAATATATGCAGTGTTTCCTCTAGGATTTTCCCCTAACCCTTTTTTAGTCTGTCTTTCCAGGGAAAGTATGCTCTACTTAGTCACTAATTTCAGGAAAGCATTCTCTACTAGTAGAGTAAGGACACCTCCTGAAGAGTGATCCAACCAACATGTATGAAACCCTCACATTGCTGTACTTAGCCATGTGGTTTCTGTGTAATTAAATAATAAAAACATTTAATAACTCTCTAAATGACTCATTATTGTGCATTTAAAGATGTATATTATTACATTACAGCATTATTTGTGTTTTGTCCTGGGATGACAATACAAGACTTCCATGAATGTGCATTTGAGAGAGAGTTTGCTTTGTATTCCAGCCGGCCTGTTATGAGCAAATTTCTATAGGCTACTATAGATCCATTTCAAAACATGTTCCAAGTAGGCTATAGGACAAAGCATAATACATCCTGGAATGAGTGAAGCTTGCCTGCTGACATGTTAAAATGACCATTTAGTGTAGGCTACAGTAGCCTATTCCATATTGAATGAAGTAGGTTACTGTACACTCTTTGTCACTGTACAGAGTAGACAATATGATTTGCTTGTACAGCACCTTAAAAAACTCACTGTAGCCTATATTCATAGGCACACCCAGCCTCGCTTTCAATATAACACACACTCTCATTCTGTAATCACTGTCAGTAAATAATAATATGAAAACAATATCAAATATCTTTCAACAAGAACAAATAATGTGTTTACTGTAAATGGATAAAGGTCAACAGATGTGCAATGGTCAGCTGTCAGACATGTGTTGTGATCACTTGTATTCCTCATAGCTCTCAGGCTGTGAGGGAATCAGCAGCCCACAATGACCACCGTCATCATACCAGTTAACTCTGACCGGCTTTAGGTTTTGTTGAGCCGGATTATGAACACAGAGCCTGGATATGTTGAGCCTCCGTCGTAGTAAAGCCCTCAGGTCTACTCTTCATGTAATAACTGCGCCACCTTCTCATTTGATTGTCACATGATTATGAATACTATTAGTGTAATTTGAAGCCGTGTCAGTCTTGACTGTGGGTGATGGGGTCCTCTGTGTCTGCTAGTGTCTATAATACAGTAATAATTCTGTCGACATTATCAAACGGAAGAACTTTTATTTTGAAGACCACAGGGCAAGGAAGCACACTAGCCAATCAGAGGACCAGCCCACCGACGGTAACTACATATTGAGTGGTAAATTTGTTTTTAAGTAAGAACCAAAAAACGAGAGAACGAGCTGAACCTTTGATTTTCGTTTTTTGGACAAAACTTAAAAACGAAAAAACGGCTTGTTTCTGGTTTCTGCTTGTGTCAATTATTCCCAGAAAACAGACTGATAAAACGTACCTTGTTAAAAAAGAAATCCGCACTGTTGTTGGAGAGGACGCGCCAGCTGGAAGAGAGAGAAACACCTGACTTTCTTGTTCATTTCCGAATTCAACTTTCTGTCGCTTCATTAAGTAGATTTGTGAGTTTTTTGGGGCTTTAATTGTTGATTTAATTTGTCAGTTAGAGGAGAAAGTAATGAGTTACTGGAGGTTTGTTTGGGCTTAATGATAATCAGGTTTGGGGGGTATTACTTTAAAAATGTAATATACAGTTAAGCTAATCACCAGGTATCTCAATATTAAAGTAACTTGATTACTTTCCATTACCTCAGCACCAAATATGTAAATAAAAACAGAACTATTGATGAGTTTTCTACAAGAAAGAACTATTTTTAGCATCAACAATGTGTCCTCCCTATTTTTACTAAATGTAACTGTAATCTAATTAGGTATTTTTTCTATACCTCTAATGGATTACAGTTACTTTACTTTTGTATCCTGCTACCTAAGTTGGTTACATGTAATCCATTTCTCCCCAGCCCTGCTGATGATGCGTTTAATGACATTTATTTGGTTTTATTTACTTTTACATGAGCACAATTTTTTTAAAGTGGCAGCTTTTATAATATTTTCAACTTTATCTTTATTGTTTCTTTTTAGAAGAAAATTAAAAAAGAGTCAAACAGGAGAGGAGAAATTAAAACTATAGAATAAACACTATATATATATATATATATATATATATATAATAAATGTACTCTTTATATTAACAGCTCAGTTTCTTTTGGTGTTTTACGGATTGTGTAGGAGTTCCTCACAACTCTTTAACTCAGCAACAACATAATGCAGCACTGTTTTGTACATATATATAATTTCTTACACCTATGTTAGTAATATTATACCTGAACTGTATATTCAGCCCTGTTTAGACTATATTTCCTCCAATCTTTACCGCTGTATATATTTTATCCTGTGCAGTTATATTTATTTTTACACCGTGCCACCACCTCCTGCTGTGACCTGTGTAATGTGCTATATCAATCTCATCTGTATATAAAACTCTGTATATAGTGTACATACAACACACTATATTTTGCTATTTTCATTATACCTTGCATATTTCTATTCTATTTTTATTTAATGTGTATTTTCTTATATATTGTGTTGTATCTGGAGCAGCTGTAGCGAGTGAATTTCCCCCAGTGTGGGATCAATAAAGTCTATCTTATCTTATCAGCATTGTTGTACAAAGGCTTTTAGAAACACCAAGGTCCAAACACTGAACTTACTAGGAACTTACTCACAACTTTTATTGGATATTTCTTGGAATAAATACCAGCGACCTGAGTGGTGTGTACGGCCGTGCTCAATAAGAAGTAAAACATGGAAACTGTGTATGTTTATGTCGGTGTGTGTGTGTGTGTGTTACAGGTAGAGGATGCTGCCTATGTTGGTTCCTCTCATCTTCACCGTCCTCCTGACTGAGACGTCTGCCTCTCTACCATCTTCAGGTAAGAATAGAGATCAGATCAGAGCCTGCTTCGACGTGCAGACAGAGTAATGTTCTGTGTTTTAATACTTCCT
Source organism: Morone chrysops (assembly GCA_019097615.1). NCBI lineage: Eukaryota > Metazoa > Chordata > Actinopteri > Moronidae > Morone > Morone chrysops. The sequence continues at coordinate 3,001,197 of JAGRRF010012759.1, forward strand.
TTTGAATCCTGTGTCAGCAGGTAGGGAGCGGGCTTCTCCATGCCCACCTCAGTGGCTCCTGTTCGGGCAGAGATGTTTCGCTTTCTACCCTGTGTGGAGCTCCTGGAGCACCGCTGATGTAGATAAAACATGTGAATGTACAGCACATAATATTTAAATATTACATGAGTCCAGTATGGTTTAATGTGTGTGTGTGTGTGTGTGTGTGTGTGTGTCAGGCGATGTGCTCTCAGTCAGGTGGTAATCTGGCATCGCTTCACACATCAGAGGAGAGGCAGTTTGTCAGTCGACTAGTAAACACACACACTGCTGGGTGGCTGGGTGGCTACCAGTCACAACAGGTATAATAATAATAATAATAATAATAATAATAATAATAATAAACTTTATTCATACAGTGCTTAAGTGATTGAAGCAGCGTTTGTTGTGTCTGTTCTCATTCTTCTATCAGGACTTTATTCTTTTACAAACGTCTTTCTCTCTCTCCGTTTTTCTCTCTGAAGAATCTCTCTTGGATTTGGAGCGATTACTCCCCCTTCACGATGACTGGTTGGACCAATCAGAGGCAGGAGAACGCCAGAGGGGGCGGGGCGTGCATACATATGGAACCAAAAAGTACGTTTTTGGGGGTGGACTTTTGTGACTATTGTAAAATACTTTCTTATTATTCTTTTAAAACATCTAAAAGTGGAACAAAATCCGTTGTTGTGTTCAGGTGGAGAGCTGCACAGCGCCCCCTGTGGAGAGCTGAAGTTCTACATCTGCTCCACCAGAGCCAGGTAGGGTATTCAGATTCTTTACTTTAAAGGACCAGTGTGTAGGATTTAGTCACATCTAGTGGTGTTGCAGATCATTTCAATACCTTCCAAGAAAAACTATGACGTTGAAATACCCTCTCTAGAGTCAGTTGTCACATTGTCCGTTCTGGGCTACTGTAGAAACGTGGCGGTTCAACATGGTTGACTCTGTAGAGGAGGAACCGCTCTGTAGATAAAAACAGTCGATTCTAAGGTAACAAAATCAACGGTTGTTATTTTCAGGTACACGAATAAAAACATACCTGATCATACATATATCATACATATATTGAATTCTGCCAACAAACCCTTTTAAATGTTGTCAATTAAATAATTCCAGTAGCACATTTTAAATATTATTTTATATTTTATTATTTTTATAATTATTATTATTATTATTATTATTATTATTATTATTATTATTAATATTGTTTTTATTTTTATTTTTATTTTTATTTATTATTATTATTATTATTATTATTATCTTATATTTTAAATAATGTTTTATTAGCATTCGGCACAAATTCAACCAATTCCTGTTAAATTCAACAAATTCATGATAAATTCAACCTATTCCTGTTGAATTCAACCAGTTCCTGTTAAATTCAATT
>JAGRRF010012759.1:3002701-3028368 GCA_019097615.1 Morone chrysops
AATCGATTCCTGTTAAATTCAATCGATTCCTGTTAAATTCAATCGATTCCTGTTAAATTCAACCCCCCACAGTGTCAGACCTTCAACCTTGTGGTTAACGCTTCCTCTTAAGAAAAGGAACATGGCTGAGTCGAGCTGGTTGAGTTGACCACAACGTAGTCACTGGGTTTGAGGTCGCAGAGAGGTCCGTGCTCTCTTTCTCATTCTCATGTACATTAGGACAACTGGCAGTACCTTTTGACACGAGGTCTAACCCATGTGTCAGCTTGGCGAAATGGGGGAAAGAAATGTTTTGGTAGGCAGGGTTTATAATTGGGGCCAAACTAAATGTTTTTCTTAAGTGTGCAACCTGTGTAATCTGTGTCGATCAACGGGTGTGAAACTTCCTGTTCAGTTGCAGTGCGAGCTGTGGCATCTGTCTCACGTTTCCTATTGAGACTGGATCAGAGCCGTTAGTGTGAGCTTGACATTTACACTCAGCAGTAGCAATTCAACAAGAGAAAAGCCAACAAATTTTCATCAGGTCACTCAGATCACCTTTAAACATGGCAGATTCAGTGTTAGTAAAACAGCATATAATTCAGTATAATATAATACAGTACAAGTACAACAGCTCATTGTGGCTCAAAGTAGTCCTAAGTTATAAAATAAAATAATAAAGCAGTGTCTCTGGCGGGTCCCTTGTTGCAGCCAGCGAGCCAGCCAGTGATGTGTTGTTCTTTAAGAAGGAAACAGTTTGAAGTCACCAACTTTATCTCTAATGTCTAACTAGTGGCAACAGCTACACACAGTGCTATAATGATAACAGGTCATTTATTTAATCAGTTAATAATTGTGCAGTTTATCTGCACAACATATTTAAGTCTTAAGACTCTAGCTGTTGCATCGAAACAATAGTATGTGACCATAGTTCTCTGTGGGTGAGCAGCCTTTCCTACAACAAACCCACAGTGTCTTTTCCCACAGCTGTAGAGATGCTGTGGTTATTCTGCAGTTTTTGGGGTTACATTAAAAAAAAGAACGAAAGAGCAAATATAAATAAGATGATAGAGAGACTGTGAGGTTTAAAAACACTTGAAATATCTTGATATACAGTGTCTACAGCACATTATAGATCTACTCATAGGCCTTACAAAAGACATTGACATACTTTACTGTCTTTACAAAAGTACAGTACATAGTACAGTACTTTTTTCTACACAGTAGAATACACAACTCTAAAATTAATTAAAAGCAGCATTGCATAGAAGCATATACAAATTTTGTCATGATGTCCGATAGGTTTCAAAGTGCTTCTGCTTCTTTACAAGCTTCAGTTAGAGCAATTAGCTCCGCAGTTCAGGCTGAATAGTGAGACAGAAGAAGACCAGATTTCACAACTTCATAGTGAGTGATGACAAAATAACCTACTTGGTTTTATCTACAAAAAGGATCAATGCGAGGGGAGCAGACTTCATCAAGCACAGCAACACAATTGTGTTCTTCCTGATCCTCCTCTACAGTGTAGCAAGATTTAACACACTACAGTACAGAGACAGCGTGGTAAACCAGCAGCCACGGGGGTCAAGTTTGGCCGAAAAATAGGCTACAGGCCTAAGTCAGCCACCGTGATCTAGAAGCACTCAGGCATCCATTGCTCTCATCAACAGTGTAAAAGGTCTAGTAGGGTTGGTGTAAAGTTGGTGTGGTTGGTAACCTTGCAAAACTGCATACTTTGGAATGATTGTCTTGTGATTACAGGCTTTGGTATGTTTTGAATCGCTTTAATATGCTTGAGTGAGACTGATTTGCCCTCCGGTGTGATCACATCACCCAAGTCAACTTTTATTTGGCAAACTGTAGCTTGTGTTTAACCAACAATGCATTTGTGTCATAATTTATAGGCCTTGTGCAAATACAATAAGGCCTACAGGATGTCCTGACAGTAATATACACATCCACCAAACCCTCACACCCTCTTCTTACACAAAGGGATATATGCAAAGTAGCTTCTTGGCTGCAGATATCAGGTACATTTAAGGAAATTATTTTCAACCTGGTCAATTTTCTGATCTGAAAACTGATCCCAGCAACAACCAGAGAGATAAGATCTGAGCAGGAAACAGTGAAAAAGATTAAAAATGCAAATGTGTGAAAATAAAATGTGAAGTCCTGCTGTGTGACCGTTCTTTACTCTCTTTGTGGTATTGTCTCCTCATTGTTGTGTTCTTGAATGTCACTGTGATTGTCTGTCAACCCGAACATTAGGGGTTCAATTGTTGTCCCCTCTGTTTACCTCCAGTTCTACAGTCGTCCCCAAGGAGAGCAAACCAGTGGAGCCAGGTGAGAGAGTTCACTGCTGTACTGTAGCATTCCAGTACGTATGACATCTGGTGTGGAGGATTTAGTGGCATCAAGCAGTGTGGTTGCAGATAGCAACTCACTCACGTCACTCTACCTTTCCAAGTGCGAGGGAGAAACTACAGTTGTGGGCTACAAAATGTTCTCTAAGGCCAACGAGCCCTTTTCTATCACTGAGTAAACTGACACATTTTATGGATATTTCATATTATAAAACAAGTGATTTGGATCAATTATGAGATTATTTCCTGTGAATATTGCATCAGAGATTAGTTATACTGATAATTCTCTGTCTGTATTATGCATTTTTAACAATCACACACACATAATAGGCTTTCTTTTGAACAAAAACAGTGTTTTCTACGAGGCTGTTTATCAGAGAGTGAGGGCTCTGTGAATACAACTTGTGTTAAGGTCTTCAAAGTTTAAATCTTAAATAATAATTTAAATCAAGAAGGCTTGAGAACCACTGCCCTTTCAGTAGATAAAACATAAAGAACTTCCTTCCAGGGTGCTAATCCAAACCCTGACTAAGCTGTTTCATCATAAATGCATCACTATGTTTTTATTTTTTTGCCCGAGTGTCTCAAACAGCCGGAGTCTGAGCTGAAGTCTGGTGATACTGGAGTCTGTTTCTTCCTCTGTCTCTCAGGCATCATCCCCAGTGTGAGTGTGTTTGATGTCGTGTGGGGCTACAGCGACGTGCTGGCGGAGGAGATCCTCCACTCGTCCTCCTTCCTCAAGGAGCTCCGGTCCGGTCAGCTGACGCAGCGCTGCTACGACAGCTTCACAAAGCAAGAGGCGCTCTATCTGCACAGAGTCAGCGGCACACTGGAGGTCAGAGGTTCTTTCTGTCTATTTGTGGGCCTCTCTCATTTCTCCTCATTTCTCCTCCATTCCTTTCCTCGCCTCCTCCTCTGGAGAGACACAGAGGGGAGTCGAGGCCAAAGTAACCACCTGTACAAAGGTGAAATGTTACTTAGGAATGCAAACTTTGAAGGCCGGATCATTTTAAATAACTAATACAAGAGAGAGAGGACAGAGGAGACGAGGAGGCACATAATAGAGAAATGAGAAAGGCCCTATCTGTCTTTATCTCTTTACTAAAGAATACTGTTCTCTTCTCAGCCTTGTCTCATCAGTGTGATTTTCAGCTCTTCTCTCCACAACTTGTTTCAACGTGTCCGTCCTGTGTGATAATTATGAACAATGATTTGAGTAATTAGATTTTTGCTTCGTGCTGTAAATAGGATTTACAATCTGTGGTGAACTGGTGCGACTGGTTGGTGATGTAAGCGTCTTGCGTCTTCCTGCAGGCCCTGATAAGTAGTTTACAGGAAGCAGATGACATGAGATCACTGCTGCTGGACACACTTAAACACTACAGCAGCAAAAACCAGGTGAGACGCACAGACCGGCTCACAAAGAGCATTTTCGGTCACTAATTAGCGGATCAGAATAAAATCAGATGAATGTGCAACAAATGTAATTTTAGTTTGTCATGTCTCCTCTCCCAGAGCCTCCTCGTTTCGCCTCCCCCACAGTGGCTCCGCCTCTCCCTCCAGTCCTTCCACTCAGTGGTTCTGGAAGAGCCGGTCTATTGGCTGGTGGCTCTGTCGGCCCGCGCCTGCCTCCGTAGCTTCCTGGACAGGGAGCAGCTCTTCTCCGAGCTCAAGCCTGGCTCCCTGCTGGTGTCTGAGACCAAGGTTAAAGCCGGCGGCCTCTACCAGGAGTGGAGAGAAGAGAGTCTGAAGGAGGTTGCTTGGACACAAAGGTGTTAACTGTTGTAATATACTGAATATTAGTGTTGTTCCACGCAGCTACAATTAGAGGGTTTAATTCAAAATGAAATAAGTCCCAGTGGAGGAAGAAGTATTGAAGTATTTTCAAGTAAAAGTCCTGCATTCAAAGCTTTATTTATACTTTAAAATATTACTACTTTCACAGTAAATTACCTTTACCCCTGTCAGCTGTCAATCATGACATGAAACTCCCCTTTCTTATAGCTTCAAGTAACTAATAAAAACAAACTTGAGTTGAGTACTTGAACAAACATCAGCACGGTGAACGGCGGACTCCGCCACTAACAATACAGAGATAATTACCAAATATAAACACAGTAAATAAAAATGTAAAGGTTTTAACTTTAAAGCAGAACTCCACTGATTTTACACATGATGTTATGAGAAATAGACACTAATGCATTGCATTATGGGAACTGTAGTTTCTTAAGACAGTTAAAGTCAGTTTGTACTTTTCTAGTGTTAAAAAAACGACAATTCTCTGTTTTACTTTGGGTTTACGCGTCGGGTTATTTCTTGGCCAGGACCAGTTGCTTCCTGGAGCCTCCACTGGTTGCATGGCAACTGGTCAGAAGCAGTCTAGCACTTGTAAACCCCCCTGTACAACAGCAAATTGCTTTTTGTACGTATATAAAAAGAATGTGAGATATAATGTGTTAATTAAAGAGTGTGGTGTAAAGGAGGCTGTTATCGGTCAATGAGGGCTCTCTTAAAAATGTGTGTGTGTGTTTCTGCTGCAGAGCCTGTGATGTTGCGGATGATAGATGATGAAGAGGTAAGTAAAAATAATCATAATTTTATTAATTATTTTTATACCTCAGCTAATAGGATGTGAGATAACTCCATCTCTCTGTTTTCTCGAAACAAGAAACAAGAAACAGACGTCCTCTCCACCAGGATCAGTGAAATGTAGCCTCCTCTACATGTTTGCTTGTATTCCCAATAGCTTGTGCCAAGAATAGTGATTTTAAATTCAACTTGTTGATGAATGTGAGTGAAACCGTGCTTTACTGCAGTTAACTCTGTAACTGACTCTGTGTGGGACAGAAGATGTTGGATTGTTCCTTTTAAGCTGATTATGCTCATTTTAAAGAACCAGTGTGGAGGATTCAGTGGCAGATCGCTCGCCATCCAAGTGTGTAGGAGAAACAACGGTAGCCCAAGAAACTCGTAAAAAAAACTCAAAAAAGGGCAGATCTAGAGCCAGAGCTTGGTTTGTGGCGGCCTCCGTCGAAGTGGAGCCTCTCCCTCTGTAGTTCTAAAGTAACAATTAATAAACATATAAATATTTATATTTAATTCCTGCCAATTGATCCTCCTAAATGTTACACACTGGACCTTTAATTGTATAAATAAATCGGACCTCATTTGAAGTAGGCCTTTAATACGTTAAGTTTTCAGATTTTTCTGATATGACTTGAATGCAGCACAGACACAACCTTGTTATATTTTACAATGAGAAATATCTTTCTTGTGTTGTTGCTAATCTGAAGTGTTTTAATCTGCTGCACTCGTTGTCCTCTCTGTCACACTGGATGCAACAATAAAATAAAATAAGACTTCCAGATATGATTTCTTCCTCCACTGCTGCAATGAAAACAAACTTAAGCACAACAGTTTTCTCTGACATGCCTTCACACAGACAGCTGTCTCTGTCCCCCCCTACAGGCTGGAACAGGACACTGCGCTCAGTATACAGCACTACTGCATTATTTGACCTTCTGCCACCAAACATAAGACATTTTAAAGGCATTTATACAGAATATAGTCATTTTTTTATATTACAGACTGTAAATTGCACAGAATACCAGTGTAACATCTACAAAAAACATCGAAAAACTTGTATTTATACAGTAAAATATGGAATCAACAGTACTAACTTTTACTACCGCCACCATTACTTTAACCAGTAATATTAACTATTAAGTACTTCTACTACTATTATTCTATCTATTACTATTACTATTACTACAACTTATTAAACTTCTACCACCACCAGTACTTTAGTGCCTTTTAAACTTAAAATATCTTTCTCAAAATAATGACTTCATCTCAAAATTATTATTACTGAGTACTTATTCATACTAATTATTAATACTAGGTCAAAATACTGATACTTTACACACATTATCACATTATCTCGAGATATAAGTAATTATTTAGAGATATTAAGTCAAAAATATTGAGAAAACTCTCATTATTTTGAGATATATGTCATTATTTAGAGTTATTAGGTGAAAATATTGAGAAATGTTATTATTTTGAGAAACTTTCTCATTATTTAGAGATATATTTCATTATTTAGAGTTATTAAGTCAAAATACTGAGAAGTTTTCTTATATTTTTAAGAAACCTTTTCATTATTTAGAGATATATGTCATAATTTAGAGTTATTAAGTCAAAATATTGAAGAAGTTGCTCATTATTTAGAGATATTAAATAATTATGTAGAGATATTAATTAAAAATATTAATAAACGTTCTCAATATAATGAGTAACAGAGTCTTTTCTCCATCACATTGGCCAGGAAATTGTCTTTCATGGAATAGAAAGGATTAAATTAATGATATAATAATGATTCATTTTGGTAGAAAGGTAAAAAACATTTTCATACAAAAGGTTAAAATCTGTGAAATAAAAACACAAATATATTTTTCCAGGGACCAAAATAAATCCTATAAATCTGTTTTAAAGACACTTCACCTTGTCCAGTGGCTATACGTCACTGGCTCCAAACTGTGTCGTCGGGTATTAAGACGCGTGCGCACGGGTTCACGCGTGTCCTGCCCTTGTGCTATGATCCGGCGCGTGGACAGAGACACACTGCATCCCTCTCTCTCTCTCTCTCTCTCTCTCTCTCTCTGTCACACACACACACACACACACAGAGAGAGAGAGAGAGAGAGAGAGAGAGAGAGAGAGAGAGAGGAGGCGGAAACCTCCATCTGCCCTGCTTGGTGACCGACCCGTCATCCTCGGGCTCCGGGAAGAAAAACGGATCATTTTCCGTCCAACACCGTGAGTGAGGAGGACCGGAGGAGGACCGGAGGAGGATAATGTGACAACAGATGGAGGGAGAGAAGAATAAAGGATGAAATGTGCCATGGAAGGAGTCTATAGTCTATATATAGGCTCTGCCCCGGACTGCACCACCGCCGCCGCCGCCGCCGCCGCCGCCACCTGCCCTCCTGGTACCCGTAAGTCACGGAGGATGAGCCGGGGGGGAGCTGTCAGTCCCGCTGCGGGGGGGTGGGGGGGTTACCGTCAGCAGTGTCCGGTTACCGATGCCTACTGACCCGTGAAAATGACTTTTGAGGTCTCGTGAGGTCGGGTTACTGTTCAGCCATGTTGCAGGAGAGAGAGGGAGGAGAGGGAGGGAGGGAGGGAGGAGAGATGGAGGGGGGGACGGCGGGGCTCTTGACACCTGCCCTCGTTCCCGGTAACTGGAGGAGGAGGTTGGTGGTTGTTGGGGGGGGTCGGTTAAAATAAAATGTGTAAATTGTCGGTTAGAGAGCGAACCGACATCCCGCACCGGGAGATGACTTTCTGACTCGGTGTGCCGTTCAGCCATGTTGCAGGGGGAGGGAGGGAGGGGAGGGAGATAACGGCGGGGGGCTCCGGGGGTTTTGACACCGACCGACACCGAGAGGGGGGGGGTACCGGTGGTTTTCGGTCCCCTGACGGATGCGGATGCAGCCCGGATCATGTCGCCTAGAGACGGAGGGACGGAGGCTGAACCGGGTCGATTATTAATTATTATTAATTACGTCTTGTTCCACTAATTCACATTTAAATGATTAGATTCATACTTTTATTTTACTTTTGAGTTTTTAAATATATATATATATTTATATATATAAAATTAAATAATTGTTTTAATTTTATTTTATTTTTGAATATATATTTTTCAATAACTGTTTTTATTAATAATTTTTATTTGTCTTAACGTAAAAATACGAGGCTAAAATACTTATTTAATTAATTTAATTATATATATAATTTTATTTTTCAATTAAATGTCTGTTTTATATTCTATAAACTCTTTATGATTATTATTATTATTAATAATTAGTAAATACAACAGCAGGAGATGCCTCTTCTCAAACACAATATTAAATACAGATTATTTAATTATTAAATAATAACACACCTTGGCCCAGAGGTCGTCTGATACTTTATCGATCACCAGAAGTGATCAGTAATAACAAGCGTGTGGCAGGTGGAAGCAGTTATTGATGATTATTGATCGTAATTGACGATTGTTTTTTGTCGGTGGGAAGGTCAGGGCAGGAGAGACACAGTGGGGTCCGTTACCATGACGATAACAGGGAATGATTTATCCCCTTATTATTGGGCCGTATCCATTCAATAATTCATTAATTCACAGATTCACTTTGTTCATATTCCTTTTTTCTTCTCCTCCTCCTCCTCTCCATCCCCTTCCTCCCTCTCTCTCCTGACTCCATCCTCTCCTGTCCTCTCTCGCCCTTTGTCCTCGCTGCTCCTGTCTCTCTTTCTCTTTTTTTCCCACTCAAACCATCTTCTCTCCTCCCTCTCCCCTCTTTCACCTCCCTTCCCTCCATCCATCTCTTTCTCTCTGTTTCAGGTCAATGAGAGCCAGCAGCAGCTCGGTCTGAACACCAAATCCTCGCCTCGTTTTCTCTTCCCCCCCCCCCTCTCTCTCTCTCTTTCTCTCGCTCTCTCGCTCTCTCTCTCTCTCTCTTCAGTCTCTCCTTTACCTCTCTCTCCCCCCTTTTTTCTCTCTCTATCATGCTCTCCTCACATCCATATGTTAAAGAACACAGTTGTCTTATTTTAGCAGCACTGCCTTCCTCCTCCTCTTCCTCCTCCTCTTCCTTCTCTCTTGCCCTCCTCTCCTCTGAGTTTTGACTCCCTCTCCTTTTACACACACACACACACACCGGAAAATGAAGCGTGGGTCGAGTGTGTTGCAGCCTCCCTCTGATGCAGCCAACCGACACACACACCCCGCAAACGCACACACGAGGACACACACACGAGGTGATGAGTGTGTGTCCGACACACACGCCGAACACACACCGGACGCACGCGCCACAGGTTCGAGTCCCTTCCCAGCAGCCACCTCTCTCTTCAGCCCGGATGTCAGCACCAAGATGGCGTCCGACCTCCTCATCAGGCTGTCAGGTAACACACACACACACACACACACACACACACACACACACACACACACAGATACACACACACACACACACACACACACACACACACAGATACACACAGATACACATTCACATACAGTATGCATTCACATTAAACACTACTATAGGCACTGTTGAGTCCATTAATCAGTATATTGACAGAAAACTTCTGATAATTGATCAATAATTTAAGTAATTTATCAAGCAAACATGTCAAGTAAAGTCTCAGAGGTGATCAATAGCGTATTTTCTGACATTCTAAGGACTAAACATTTGATTAAAAACCAAACAGTTGGCCCTGGTTCCTGCGACAAAAAAGCCAGTGGGATTATTTTACTGGATTTTGCATTATTGCAAAATTTTAGGATATTTAATCTTAATCTTCACAGACGAACGCCACTTTCGTGATTTTTGGAGGGAAATGCGATCGCCAGAATAAAAAGCTAACGTTGCATCACTTCAACGTCTCAAATCAATTCAATTCAGTTGTATTTGTATAGCGCCAATTCATAACAGACGTTATCTCAGGACACTTTTCAACATTTACAGAGAGCCAACAGTACCACCATGAGCAAGACCTTGGCGACAAGGGCAATGAAAAACTGCCTGTTAACAGGCAGAAACCTCGGACAGACCCTTCAGCTCTAGGTGTGAGGTCATCTGCCTCAACCAGTTGGGGGGAAAGAGAGAGAGAGAGAGAGAGAAACAGACAGACAGACAGACAGACAGACAGACAGACAGACAGACGTGCACAACAACAACTACACTAATAGTAGTGACACCACTAAACTTCCAACTCGTAATTAAATCTTGAGATTAAAATCTACAAATTGTAAAGTTTGAGTTAGAATATGAGTATGAGTCTGTAAAGTAGATTAATCTCTGTGTTAATGTCACGACAACCTCTGTAGCATCATTAAGCCGGTTGTTAGAAACCCCCTTTTTTTAAGACACGTAAAAGCTCCCAGGTTTGGGTTAACTGACGTATTTTATGTCGAAGAAAAAGGCGTGAAAATCTCATAAAATCTTGTGTTAACCACAGACCTTACTTCAGGCATCTGACCAAAAACCCATTGACTTCGCGGAGAGGGAACCGGAGGTCAGTCCGGGTTTTAGGACTCATTCCCGCAGCGCTCTATTGATAATGAGTTTAATTGTTAGATTACAATACGTGGCCAAAAGCACGCGGGCAGCAGTTTATGTACGTTTTTCCTGGTTTGTGGCGTCTTTGTTCCAGTGAGGGTAAATCATAATGCTGCAGCACACAGTCATATTTCAGTAGATAATAGTGTACGCAGAACAGTTTGTGCTTGTCCCTTTCCTGTTTGAACCTGACAATGCCTCAATGTGCACAAAGCCAGCTCCATAAAGAAATGTTTGTTTCCCAGTTCGGTGTAGAAGAACTGGGCTCTGACCTACCCAACACCTCTGGGCTCAACTCAGGCTTCACGCTGCGTTCAGGTCACGTGGGATTGGAAGGAATCCTCTCGTCTGTCTTCACAGTCGTATGATTGTGGAGTTCGCCGTGTTTCATACAGTGCGCTTTACATTAATTAAAGTTGGAGTTAATTGCTTTCAGAGCTTTCAGAATGAATCCCAACTTGAAGCTGTTGTCACTCTGATATGAGATGAATGAGTCAGACCTCACAGATGTTGTGGCTGCAGCAGATTCAACATCTGGTGGAAAAGAGCAGCACGTTGATGCTCATGGTTGTGGGAGGGATGTTCAAGTGTCCACATACTTTTGGCTATGTAGTGTGCAAACCTATGCTCTCATAGTGAGCTAAGTGCAGTTATCAGGCAGTAATGTGAACTCTACTGTAATCTATTTACAGGGAACTTGAATCAAATCACACACACAGCTCGATCCCCCCCCCCCTCTCTCTCTTCAGAGGCCACCCAGAAGGCCCAGATGCTTCCTGCGAGGCAAGCGGAGGCAGAGCCTCAGAGGCGTGAGGCCCTGCCGGAGGTGCGCGGTGGGCAGCAGGACGAGCCCGGCCTGGCTCTCTCACCGGACGGCCCCGGGGCGAGTCCCGAGCCGCCGTCCCTCTCGCACACACCGGATGGCAACGCTGCCACGGACACACTGGCCTCAGACATGCTGAGGAAACTGGCAGGTACAGCTGAGTGTGTGTGTGTGTGTGTGTGTGTGTGTGTGTGTGTGTGTGTGTGTGTGTGTAATGTAATGTAGGAGGCTCGAATGGTCGAATTTATTTCGAATGAAAAATGTTTAAACAAATATTTCTTTCTTATAAAATGTTGGTCAGTGTGTCTAATTACACATCCAGGGTTGAGTGATATATACTGTAAGATCTTAATGATACCAATGCTATTAGGGATTCTGCTTACCCGCCCGATTCTTGAATGACTGTATTGATTCCTGAGTTTTCTGTGTGCGAAAAACCTTGACCGGCTTTTAGCATCAATGCAACTGTTTCAGTATCTCAGTACACGGTGTAGGAACAGAGAACAGTTCTAGTAGTTTGAGTGTCTTTGTGAAAGTTTCCACGAGCGTAGACGCATGAGTTTGACTTCATTGTTTTACAATATAAAGAGTTGATCAGCTCACATTCAGATGGATTGAACAATTTGGGTTCTCAGCTGGTATCTCGTTCTCGATTTCCGCCTCTAATGACATTATCACACTTTACACCATGTAGCTATCCCCTTGATTTGTCAGGTACGTAAGTTGCTGAATTAACCAAAAACAGTGTCTAGTTATATCATCTAACAGTTTCCTTCACGGTCCAAATTTACTTTCTCACAATATAAAATCACACACCATAAAGGAGGATTTCATTTCAAACACCCACTCTTAATAAACACCCTCAACAATGCTGCATTCAAATGAGGTTTTTTCACTTTCGTGTCATAATTAAGACGTTTTCCACCAAAATGTTGTGACCTTCCATCTTGCGCTGCAGCTAATAAATATTGATTAATCTGTTGATTATTTGCCTCAGTGATTGATTAATCATTTAGTTTATAAAATCTCAAGGTGACGTCTGATATTTTGACAGAGAAACACAAGAAATCCTCACATTTGAAAAGCTGCATTCAGGGAATGTTTGGTATTTTTACTGAATAAAAGATTTAATTATTAATTCAACACTATTCAAAATAGCTATGAATGAACATTTTTTTGACATTTCCACATAGGACGTATTTGTATAACGTGTGACAGCAGGTGAATAAACACACTGATTTCCCACCAATCGCAGAACGGCAGGAAGTGAACAGCCTCGGGGTGAGGGTCAAAGAAGAGGAGGAGCCAATGGAAGTCGACACGTTGGTCGTCTCTGACCTCGTCCGTGATCGACCAATCACAAAAGAGATAATAACCCCGCTCTCCTCAATGGCGAGCCACCACCTTTTCAGTATTAAAACAGAAGACCAGGGCAACAAGGTGGCAGAGCAGTTGCACCCTGGAGCCACAATGGCGGACCAGTGTCTACATGGCCTTAAAATAGAGGACACATTTTATACTGGAGGCTGCCGGCCCGGCTCCAAGACGGCAGACAGCGTCGTCTCTGGAGCCAACAAGATTCAGTTTAGAGTGAAACTGGAGGATCGTGGCGTCTCCGGAGCCAAGATGGATGACCAGCTTCTCTTTAAAGCAAAAATTGCAGAGCGGCCTTTGTCTGCAGCCAAGATGAGCAGCAAGTTTCTCTCCGGAGTCAAGATGGAGGACCCGTTTCCTCCAGGAGCCAAGATGGAGAACCGGCTTCTTCCTGGAGCCCAGATGGTGGACCACGTTTTCTCAGGAGCAAAGACAGAGGAGCAGCTCTTCTTGGGAGCCAAGGTGGAAGACCAGTGCCTCAGAGCCGTGCTGTGGCAGGACATGTCAGTGAACCTGGCGTCCACGCTGCTGCACCAGCTCTCAGGTAACACACACACACACACACACTTTCACTCTTAAATGTGTTTTTTTTCTAAACATTGATTGGATTAATGTCACTTGTACAAAGCTGATTCTCCCTTTTTAAATGTGTTTTTGGGAAGAATTTGTTGTCAAATAGGTCTTAAATTGCATTCGTAATGGTCTTTTAAAGTCTTAAATTTAATTTAATAAGACAATAATTGTCTATAATCTTCCTGCAGAGAGAGTCAGTAAATCCAACAGTCGGCTGGTGGAGAGGACCACTCCGCCCATCAGAAGCAGGTAACGATCAATCAGTGACCTCACGTGGACACTTTGACCTCTGACCTGCTTCTATATTCTTTTCTTTTTTTTGTTGACGAAACGTGTGCACGACTGTGTGCGTGTGCATGTGTATGGTGTATGTGTGTGTGTGTTACCCTTTCTGTAGTCCTGTTTTGAAGGTGAATGTGGACCCACTCCACTCGTCCCCGCTTCTGAGCTCCCAGGAACCTCGACACGGTAATACACTGCGCACACACACACACACACACACACACACACACACACACAGATACAGTAGGTGGTGTGAGTAGCTACTTGTGCTTCGACAGCGTCACAGTGTTTAGATAGAAACACAGAGGCACTGCGTGAGACATCAGCTGCTCCTGTGTTGCCTGAGGAGGCGTGGATCTTTGAATGTTGATCGCCGTCTCATGGGAGTGTTTCTGTAATCGTACACTGAGTCAGTCTTGTGCTTCTCATTGACGTGTTCGCTTGTCAGTCTCAGTGTAAAATCCAGTAATGAAAAACGGCGCTGTCAGTCAGCGGAGGGATTAAAGAGTCAGCGTAACCATTGGGATATGATTGAGGGATGCACTCGATTAATCTGTGATCAATTATTCAGTCCCTTCCAGAGATGCCGCAACTATTAATGTAAATTTAACCAATCTCACCAATCATAGCAGTTCCCCCGGAGCGAAACGTTGAAAAGTTGTCTTCGGTTTTTAATGTATTCTCCAATAAATGCAACTATTTAAGCAATTTTCACTTCCTTCAACAATTTGAATGCAAAAATTGATTTAGCGAATGCTGTTTTTTAGAAATGAAATCAGGAATTTTAGGCCACAACAATGTTCCCAAAAAAGCCAGTGAAATCTTGGAGGGACTGTCAGTTGTCCATTATTCATATTAACAATTAACATCCATCGGTTTTATTCTGGGGTAGTGTTACGCCTTGTGGTGGACAGTAACACCAGTAAGTAAGTATTTGCTTAAGTACTGTTCTTTAATACGATTTTGAGGTAGTACTTGATCATTTCCATTTTTTGCTACTTCTATTTCCACTTCAGAGATAAATACTGACTTTTTAGTCCACTACATTTATTCTATAACTTCAGTTACTTAAAAATATAATCAACAAATAAATTATTATTAATAATTAATAATTATTATGGATCAACTTCATTGAACCCTGTGTTTAAATGCCCTAACCAGCTTATATTAGATCATTAAAATTTGCTCAACTTTTACCAGCTGCAACATTAAAAGTGTTGAACACACTAAATGTGTTTACTGCTACTTTTACTTAGACGGTAACTTCTGTATTTTTCAAACTGGACCTTATTTTTTATTTTAATTTTTTGTTGAAATTTGTCCAGTTTTTAAAGCCGCAAATCCGGCTGCAATGTAAAATGTGCAACCACTGTCCACAGATCGTTACTGTCAAGTGTCTAACAACATTTATTATTATAGAGAGGACCGTCCAGAGAAAGACCTTTTAACCAGAAACAGCTGTTATATCGCTCTGTTCAAAGCCACCAGACATTTTACATGCTAACATAGTAACACTTCCTTTAAAAAAGACATTTGGTTTGTCTTTCCACTGTCCCAACGATCACTCTAAACTCTGGGTTGGACGAAATACATTCACAGAGTTACAAAAACATTGGAAAGTAGGGTTGACACTGAAAAATACTGAGGTTATCCTTTAAGTAAAATACCTGAGTACTTCTTCCTCCACTGTTTACACCCCCCGTCTACAGCGATAGGAGTGCAACATAAAAGTTAAAAGTCCGCTCCGTCCTCGCCGGTACAAAAGCCTTTATATCGTTACTCTAAAAAGAGAAACTGTGACAGTAAACTGAAGCAGCAGTCTACAGTTCAGGGTGAACCAAGGCCAAAACAACAAGCAAAAGAATCTCCTCAGAAAGTGCTGACTAACCAGACATCAAACAAACAAACAAACAAACAAACAGACATTCACTAAACCCAACTCCCTACAGCAACGCAGGAGAAAACAGCAGCTCCATTCGTATGTATGTGAAGACTCAGAGTAAGTATTGAGTCTGGCATTACTTTTAGACTTTATAATGGAGGTATATACACAACCTTTATATAACCAGGTAGTCTCACTGACATCAAGCACGCACAGACAGCATTAGTCACACACACATCTCGAAAAAAGGTCCCAAATTAAAAGTTTAACTTTATCCAATGGGATGAGACTTTGAAATCTCGATGTCCTCTGAAGTTCTTTCCATTGATATGGCGTTTTAAGTCCGGTGTTTCCTCGTGGGGTGTCCAGGATGTGGTCAGATGTGAAGTGATATACTGAGGCAGCCTCAGTCGGAGACTCTTACACACACTAATGATAATGTGTAGCTCTCGAATTGACCGCCCTCGCATCGCACAGCTTTCAGTCAGACTCAGGAAGGACTCATTCAGGAGATATAGAAGGCGTGCTAGCTCCCACAGTTTGTTTACAGCGCTCACTCACAACTCTTCCTTTTTTTTAAAGATTACTTTTGGGCATTTATTTATATCTTTATTGGACAGTGATAATAAAGTAATAGACAGCAAGCGAGGGAGAGAAAGGGGGCGTTGCACTGTAACCTTTCGGCCACCAAGGCGCTCCACCCAGCCTATTTCCTGACCCCCTTCTGCTTTTTGCCAAACCACGAGTTCATTTCACCCGGCGAAATCCGCTGTGAGTGCAGCTTTAGAAAAAACACAAGGGGCTGCATGAGTGAGGAAATGTTGTTTGAAAATGTAGTGAGAAGGTTTATCAGATCCCAAAACAAAAAGACTCTTGACACAAGATTTTACAGCTGGAAATGATTATTATTGTAAATGATTTTATCTTTCAACCCTTTGATTGTGAGGTTAACATGGATGCAGGGTTAATCTGAGTCCATAACACTGTTTAGAAATAATGATCATCCTCTGTATTAATCTGAGCTGCTACAGGCTCCCTCACACACACCTTTACACCCACTGCACTGGCATTACTAAGTAAACCCTTCTGGGGAATTTAGTTTGCCTCCATTGTTTTTAATGCAGCCTTATAGTCATTATGATTATTATTACTTTTTTAATGATTGTATTTCAGTGTACTGTTTCTGTCTGTGTTATGGATTCATGCTGCCACCGGATTGCCCTTTGACTAAACGCTCACAGTCTACAGTCACAGAGAAGTTTATAAATAATAACTTCCACAGGGACTTTGTCTTTAGTAGATTTTAGAGCGCAGCGGAAGATTTATTTCGTGAATCGCTTAGCAGAATAATAAACACTCTTTTTTTCTGTTTTCTCTCACAGAAACCACAACCAGCCTCAGCAGAGATCAAACCACAGGTTGCTCTTACTTCTACAGGTAACACAAGCACACACCTTTTGTTCTGCTATACTTGTCCTTAATCCTGAAACCATCAAACTGTGTGTT
Source organism: Morone chrysops (assembly GCA_019097615.1). Lineage (NCBI taxonomy): Eukaryota > Metazoa > Chordata > Actinopteri > Moronidae > Morone > Morone chrysops. The sequence goes on from JAGRRF010012759.1 coordinate 3,019,610, forward strand.
TTTAATGCTCCACCAGTGCAGCATTAAAAATGGATCTTTCCTTCCTGTAATTAACTGTAGACAAAATCATCACTGGCAGCCTCTGATGTGTAATGTGTTTATAGAGTTTATTCATATTCTGAGACGAATGACTGTGAGTTTAATGATTTTATATAATCTTTTGTTAGCATTAAACAAACCTATGAACTTGTGAAATTCTTCCGAGGCTGAAGGGATCATATTTTATTTAAAGGAATATTTTAACATCATGGGGAAAACACTTTCTCTCACGTCCGTATGCTAAATATAAAGCTCTCTCTTGCAAAGGTAACAGAATCCACCAACCAGCAACCCTAAAGCTCAGTTAAATGTTTGCGTTTGATTGTTTGTTTGATTTGTACAAAAACTGAGGTGTTAATAAGAAACGTTGTAGTTATGGTTATACTCTTATAGATAGAGATAGAGACAGGCTAGCAGTTTCCCCCTGTTTTCAGTCTTTATGCTAAGCTAAGCTAACAGAGGGCTTTTATCGATGACGTATTTTTATAGTCCAACCCAGAAGTTAGCGTCGCTCTGGTTCCTTTGACAAGGAGCCAATAAAGGCTTCTTTTTTTTGCATAAAATAAGCTCTGTGGCAAATAAAGCTATGCGAAGCTTATGTTACATCTTTTGTTCAGCAAGATAATCTTCACTCATAAATCAATTCTTTGATTTTTGAAGCGTAAATCCAGAACTAAAAAGCTAATCTTCAACGTTTAATGTCACCGACAACCTTCAAAATTCACAGGTTGGGTTTTTACTGACAGACCTTATGTCAGGAATCGAACCATCTAACCAGAGACGGAACCAGAGGGGCTAAAAATGCAAACTTATTTCTGGGTTTTAGGAAACTGCAACACTCATGTTCATATTTATTGTACAGACATAAGAGTCAATCTCTCGTCTTATTCTTTTTTATTGATGAGATCTCACATTTTCTTCGAATGTCATATTTCCAACTTTTTCTTTTTCGTAACTTTGTCTACAAAAAGTTTACACTGTGGAAACTCCATCGAGCTTGTTTACTAATCAGTAAAAACAGATGTTGGCAGCAGTCGTACATTGTTGATGGCGATTGTACGTCGCAGGAAATATGTAGAAAAATGAAATATCTGTTACTATGGCTACCGTAACACTTGTTACGCCCTCCCCCTCCAGGTGTCATGTGTGTGGGTTTGAGACAGACGGGCGGGCCCTTTTCCAGAGTCACATGACAGAACACCGCCAGTGGGAGCACGCCTCCTTCTCGCTGCACTGCTGCGTGTGCGACCACTCGACCAATCAGGAGGCAGAGATGAGGGCTCACGCCAACACGCACCTGCAGGGGAACATAGGAGCCAGCGGAGAGATGAGGTGGGCTCACTTTAAAGTGTGTATGTATGTGTGTGTGTGTGTGTGTGTGTTAACATGCAATGGGATTTTTAGGATTTGGGATTTGGTTATTAAAGGCTATAACCGACGTTCAGTATGTGTTGAACGCTGCAACAGACAAAAAATCTCTCATTTGTTAGAACATTTTTGAGAAAAAATCGTAATGTTATAACAAATAAATGTATGTATAGTGAATATTTAGTTGTAAATACAGACTTTATTGGCTTTATTATATATATTATACTATGATATGATATGTCTTCTTTTCTTGTAATGTTTTGACTTTATTTTTAAAAAATCCCCATAATATCAAGATTTTTTTTTCTCAAAAATTTAATGTTATTCCCATAACATTAAAAAATATAAATTTAAATCTTGTAAACTCACTTTTTTTTAAATCACACAACATTTTACAGTTAAAAAATACTCTTGATGTCACTTTTTGTTATTAATTAATAGTAATTAACCTCCAACATATCGTTTCTGTGCTGCAGTTTCTTGTTAATTATCAGACAAACACACTGATAACCTAACTGTACTGAGCCAATATTGGAAGATATATCGGTCAGACTGTAGCAAGAGGTTTATAAAAAATCTATTAAGATAAACATTCATTTACCAATTGCACTGCATTGTTTTTATTATCCAAACTCTCACTGCTTCCAAAAAACCGTGATGGCAACCTCCCAGTGACTCATTAAAATACAAACTATGTGCTATATTGTAAGGTTAAATTATAACACACTGCCATTTTGTGCAGTTAGGAAATTATACCCAACTAAAACATTTAACACAATAACAACAATAACGACGGCTGCGCTCTATTCGAGTGTCCCAGTAAGCTGTGACTGTGAGCTATAGCACAACACCAGGACCCTGAAACTGAAGCAGCTAAATGGAATACAGCCGCCATCGATTGTATTGTTCACACCTGTGCTTCTTTTATATAGAAGGAGGATCTTTAACCTCTCCCAGTACAGCCCCCGTTCATCTTTAACCTGAGCAGTGGTCCAATCAGACGGATAAATGACAAATAAAGGATTAATTAGGCTGCATTCATTAAACTGTGCAGTACATCCGGTTTGTGGGCTGGCAGCAGGCAGACAAATGGAGATGTCCGGAGCCAATCTGGGCGTATTTTAATGGGTCGATATCGGGGAAAATAAAGCCGATGAAAATCTTCACTGTGCTCCAATTTTACTGCAGCCGTTTTCACATGAAGTAGTAATAGTAGAGTCCCTGCTAAACAATAAATAAACCTCTGCCACGAATATCCACACGTAAACAGTTCATTAAAAATGTGTACGTGTGTTTTGAGAGTCAGTATCACTAAACATAATATAAAAAACGGTCCAGCTGATCAGATCAGATTCTCCCAGTTTCATATCGTATCAATAATTTAAGCTTATAGATTAAATAGTTTCTGACCAGGACCTGGAGCAGGACAGCTGTTACTGTAATGTGTCAGATTCATATTCAGTCAACATTCAGATAAACTGAAGTATCGTCTGATATTAGCGGAGTTGGATCGGGATCAAGGCGTTGTGATCAGGACTGATCAGTAATGGTCAGGTGCGGCGTATCATTGTGTGTATTATGTGTGAAGGAATGTGTGTGTGTGTGTGTGTGTGTGTGTGTGTGTGTGTGTGTTATTAACCCCCCTCCCTCCCCTCTCTGACTCCTAGATGCCCCAGCGCCCCTCCTGCCGCTGCCGCCTCCAGCAGCGCTCTGTCAGTTGCCATGGCAACCCAGCCAGAGAATAGCACCTCTGAGCATCGCTGCCGCATCTGCCAGAGGTCGTTTCCAGGGCAACAGGAGCTATTGGTTCACTTCCAGGGTCATCGCCAAGGCAACCAGTACCGGTGCGACCGGTGCGGCCACCTGACGCGGACAGCCAACAAGCTGGTGGAGCACGTGCGTGTGCACACGGGGGAGCGGCCGTTCACCTGCGACCTCTGCCCGTACAGCGCCAAGCGGCGGGACAGTCTGCGCCTGCACTGCAAGGTCAAACACCCCGGCGACGTGCACACGCACCGGTCGTACGTGCACGGAGACAATCAGCGCTCAAACAAACACGTTCAGCGTCTGCACACACCGCCGAGCACACACACTGCTGCACCCTCCTCCTCCTTCTCCTCTCTTCCTCCTCTTCACCCCTCGCTCTCTGACCGCGCAGGATGGAGGGATTTGTCTCCTCTCCTCCCCATCACAACGCTCATTTCTCTGAAACCACGCTCTCCTTCATCCTCCTCTTCCTCCTCCTCCTCGTCTGCCTCCACCAAACACTCCTTTCTCGGTTACCTTGGTCTGACGACTTCTTTATAAACGCTTTCTGTTTCTCCTCCTCTTCTCTCCTCTTCTCTCTTCTCTACTCTCCTTATTTCCTCTCCTCGTCCTCTATCTCCTCCCCTGTTCCTGTCTCCTTGCACCTCTTTTCGTCCCCCTTCTTTCTTTCCTCTACTCGCCTCCTCTCTTTGTTAACTTTCTTTTCTTCTCCTCTCCTTGTTTCCCATCCTCTCCCTCCACTCCTTGTTTCCTTGCATCTCTTTTGCGCTCCTTCTATTTTACTCTGCTCTCTTTCTTTCCTCTCCTCTCTCCTCCTCTCTCCTCTCCTCTTCTATCCATCCTCTGGACTTTTAAAGTGATGGATGTAAAGCTCTGTAATGTATCCAAGGTACTGTCACTCAAACACTATGTATGAGAATGTCAATCAGCTACTGTTATGCTCAATGCACTGAAAACACACAGATAAGGAACGTTTTGAATTTATTCGAGTTTTGCATCATGCTCGTGATTTTTGCTGCATTCCTGCCTGCTTTTAGTCGGTCATATAATCACTGAACTCTTAGCTATTTAACCGTGTGACATATTTATTGCCTGTCTCTCTCGTCCTTCAGAAACCTTGCACTTAAAAACCCTCATGTCACCAGAGGCTTCACTCCATCGATCACCTATTGATTCTGTTGATTTATAATCACAGGGAAAATCACTGCTGAGAAAAAAGATTGGCCGGACAGTTGGACCTGTTACATACTGCCACACTGCTGCTAACATGCTGATGTTTAGCAGGTACAATGTTCACCATCATCTTAGTTTAGTGTGTTAGCACTCAACGCAGAGCACAGCTGAGGCTGACGGGAAAGTGGTTGCAGGTATTTGGGCAAATTAGATGAAATTTCTGAACCAAAATTTAAAGGCCGCCGACCGTCTTTGTTAGCAGTCCAATTATCTCACCCACTGATAGCTTGTTAAAATCACTGATTCTTACAGTGATAATAAAGCAGTTTATAGCCGGGGAGTGTACATCAGGATGAAGTGACAGGTCATTACCGTCCTGTTTTACGTGTTTTAAGAGACGTTGTTTTTGTGCCAAACGTGATTTATTTTTCCTCTCTTTAATCCTGGAAATGTAGTTGGAGCTCCATCCAGCTTCACTAGGTTTAACAACTTTAAGTTAAATGATCTGAAATCAGTTTTATGGCAGCAACTCACAACTATTGTCATTGCCAGTTAAACGATTAATCATCAGCCTCAAGTAGCTTATTTTATCCGTCCAAATATTCCGTTTACTATCATAGAAGTGTCAGTATTCACATTTGAGAAGCTGGAACTGTTGAATGTTTGCTTAGGAAATGTTATGACTTTATTATTAATCAGTCATCAAAATCTGATGGTTTACTCACTTTTCTGTTTTCTTCTGTTTTGAGGATTTTTGAAGGTTCCCGGTTTCTGGAGGACAGTGATGATATTTCTAATATTTGTGTTGTATATTGATAATGTATTTGTGTTTACATAACTACATGGGGCTCCTAAGAGTCTAAAATGTCTTAATTTAAAGTTGCACTATATGTAGTTTTGCTGAGACAAAAAAAGACTCATTTTAGAATACGTATGCCTTTCTTTTTTTTTTTAAACACTCGTCACAAACCAGAGAGTTTGAAAAGCTTCTCTCCAGTGTTATTTCACAACACATAGTATGATACAACTGATCCAGGAGGTCGGATTGTGTTCACATGAGCGAAGGCAGTGGGCGGAGCCAAAGACTGAACTTTTTAACAGCTAAAATATATTTTAATGCATATTATGTATTGTATTACGGAGGCTGTGAGGTGTCAGAGGAAAAATACTAGTTTAGTAATTCATGCTCTGGATTTAATATTATATTGTTAAGAAGAAGAAGAGAAGAGATTAAATGCAAAAGAATAAACTGTATGTACAAAAGAAGAAACACTTAAATAGACCCACAAACTCAAACAGGCGTCCTTCATTTGGGATCACTGAGCAAAACAATGTAATTTATAACAATATCAAACATTTAGCCTCCTCTCATGTAGAGTGTAATAAATTCAATAAATAAAAGTACCAATACCACGACGTAAAAAAATACTCTATTACAGGTAAAAGTCACACATTTAAAGTCCTACCTAAACAAAAGAAATATACTTAAAGTCAATCAAAAGTAAAAGTACATTTTACTGCTGCAGCTGCTCTTGGTGGAGCTGGTTTGAACTTCTTTACATACAGTTAACTAGTTTAGTCTAGTGGTTCCCAACTGAGGGGTTGGGCCCCTCGAAAGGGTCACCAGATAAATCTGAGAGGTCATGAAACAGTATTTGTACTTTTCTTTATCCTTATTTGTGAAATATTGGAGAATTTTACCTCTTTGGGCCTGCAACAATAATTTAAAGTAGATATAAAGTTTAGAAAGATAGTTTGGAACTGAAACATGACAAAGGGCCCCAACTAGACAGTAAGCCTTAAACATTGTATTGTATTTTATAAACTAGAAGAATAGATATAAAGTTGCATTGTACGGAAATTGGGTTAGGGTTAGGGTACAAGTAACACAAAATTTAAGTTAAGTTAAGTTAAGTTAAGTTCAGTACTTGAAGACGATGAAGAAGACATTTCCTTAATGAAGTGACTGCATTACTTACATCCGTAAACCTGTAAATAATTTAAAAGGATTCCAAGGAAAACATAAAAATAAAACTGTTTTAAATCCAATCGATCCATAGTGAGTCTGGAGGGTACGTGTATGAAGGTAGAAGGTTAATCATAACAATTAATCTGTTGATTTTTCTCCTTGACACCTCCCAGACTCTGTATTTACACGGAGAAGCAGTGTAATATTTTTTTTTACATTGAAGCTCATGCGTACAATCTTTCACGTGTAACATGAATGCAGCATCAGCCCTGTGAGATAACACGACTTTCAACCATCAGGATACGCCACTGCCCTTTTTTCTCAGCTTCGACGTGCGTCAACGCTCCAGAAGCGTTCACACGTCTGTTGATGCGCCGCTCCACCAGCCGGCCGCTGTGTGTTGCACTTTAACCGTCGCTTAAGGCTGTTTTTCTGCTCTCTCTCTGGATGAAAGCTTCAGCATCACTGAGTGGCGTCAACAGTGATGTCACAGAGCACCGGAGTACAGCTGTGCGTCACTGCAGCGAGCTGAGATGTTGAGCAACTTGAGGACAGCAAAGAGAGAGACTTTGTTTAAAAGTTTGGACCCTTTTGTTGTAGTGAATGTTGCATTACCTCTGCTGCACACTCAGCTGTAAAAGTAAAACTCAAAGTGAGGCAGAGCTGGTTAAAGAAGTAAAGAAGCTCTTTAAGTGTTCACGACGGGAAGATTAAACGGCGTCCGCACCAAGAATGGTATCTACAACAAGAACTATAAAGATATAGTTTTAAAACCCATCCAGGCGACAGCTGTAAGGTCAACGACAGTGGTGAGCGATAGCGTCGGGATCACTTTAAACGCTTATATAACGTTATTTTAGGCTGCAAATTACACATTAAAACATCATTTCACCTGAGACATACTCAGCCGAACGGTCTTAAATCAGTACCAGTGAACTTCAAAGTATGAATAAAATTTGTCATCAAAAGACAACTCTCGTCCAAGCGTTGGATTCACCTAACCCCTCTCGGCTTTGAAGAACTTTGTGAACCCAGATCCTTCTGGCGTTTCTTTTTGTTTGTTTCTCTGTGTTCAGCAGTCGGACCTCATCAATATACATTTCCCTTCAAGCTGCCGACACAGTGGAATGTGCAGCACGTTGGGTCACTGTTTACACGTTATTGTTCTTGGTGTGGACGGCCCTTTACTCCCTCAAATTATCAATAATTATTAGATTTGTTTTCATGTTTTATTTACTGTTTCAATGACGTGATAAAAGGACGTAACTACAGGGAAAATGACTCAAACATAACATTGATTTCTAATTAATTTTCTGTATTTATTACTTGCATTGCTTGATTTTAACTGTGATATATATATATTGTGTATTATTAGTAGCTTACAAACCGCCAACCTCCTCGCTAACAAGCTAACATTTAGCTCAAGTGAGCAGAAGAGCTAACGAGTTTGTTAGCTGGCTTCCTGCAGCGCCGTAAAACCACAATACAGTTTGCACATTAGAACAAATAAAGGTTTAATAAAAAAAAGTTTTTATTGGTTTCTTTATTGATTTATGAGGTTTAATCTCACTTATTTAATAATAATAATGATAAAGTTGCTGCGGCTGAAGACGTGCAGTAGAGGTAATCCTGATCCTCGTGGTTCAACCTGATACCACACAGAGCAGCTACACTAGAAGAACCTGCACACAGGTTTCAATATGAACCGTATCTCGGATCAATGGTGCTAGACTCTGCAGAGCCTGAGAGCTGATATATTTCTGTTTCATTTAAAAAAAGAGTTTGTTTTAACCACAAGACCACACGAAGAAGCATGAAACACAAAAACCTCGCCACCTTTTCGAAGCTCGCGACCATCTCAGATCGTCTCCCTCTCACATTATTTGCTTTAATCTTTCTTTTTTTTTTTACTTTCATTTTTTATCTGCTGTATCCTGTTACTGTTTGCTGCTGCAATGATCAATAAAGTTTAATTTAATCTGACTCACCTCTACTCACACCTCGTCTTTACTCAAATGTACTCACGCGTCCGAGTGCAGGGAGATCGTGTTACACTACGAGAATGGGTGCTAAAGAAATCCAACCTGTTCACTCGGTGCAGAGATTGTACTCACTGTAAGTAGCAGTAGCACTCACTGGTTCCAGTGCACAGCCACTGTTTAATACTTTAGAGTCATATAACGTCGAGCTGAGAGGATCTGAACACAAAAATCACTCCGATTGGATCAGAAAACGAGAGAAAAACTGAGAGTTTAAGAGGCATTTTAGAGAGAAATCGGATGAAGGTCACACACCACACTCACCAAACGAGTGGGAGGATAAGTGTCAATCGCCATGGGCCCTGTCCCCCTCCTCGGCGGTTGCCACGGTTACCTGGCATGTTGTAGGTCTCCATGGCGGCAAGCAGGGGGCCCGTCCATTGGCTGGGAGCAGCTCCGGCCTC
>JAGRRF010012759.1:3181874-3192058 GCA_019097615.1 Morone chrysops
TGAGGAGGAAGTGAGAGACCGTAGAGTAGTGGGGACGTGCAAGAATTTATGGTTATCAGACAGAGAGAGAGAGAGAGAGAGAGAGTGTAAAACTGACCTCTGTCAGTTAGACTTCATCAGTTTTGAGAGAGTTTTCAGCAGAAATCAACTCTTCTTATTCATAAGTGTTTGGAAGGATTTATTTTCCGTAAAAACCAGAGACAGAAGAATACAAACAGGTAGGAATATTTTTTACTTATTCCATTGCTTTATAAAAATTCATCAGCTGCAACTTTGAAATTTGAGTGAGGATTAACATTTTTCCACAATAGAATAGAATAATATAATATATATAAAAAAATAATATGTTTAATTGATAACAGGCAATCATTATTCATTAATTTCATCTTGCTTTCCAGAATTTCTTGGCGCCCCAAATCCCCAAATTAATCTACAAACCCCTGACACCTTCTCTATTCTCTGCTGGTCCACTTCAACCTTGAGAACTTCTGAAACCTTTAGAACTACTTCGACACTGATTCTGGAGCTACAACAGCAGGGTTTTAGAAAGGCTTTTAGAATCTGCGAATGTTGGGAACTGGTTCCAGAATACATTCAGAAATAGGAGCAGGTTCTGAACTCTGTTCTAGAATCCCAGTGGGTTCTAGAATTCGTTCTGAAGCTACGGAAAGTTCTGGAAATACTGCAGATTCCAGAGCGAGCTCTCGATTTGCAGCGGGTACAGGAATTGGTACAAGAGTCACATCGGGCTCTAGGATGGTCTCTGGAGTCACAAAAGTGGATTCAGTCAAAGGTTCCAGAATGGGACCCAGATTAGGTTCTGGAATTCCTGGTATGTTAACCGTGCTGCTTCTTGTCTGGGGTTTGACGTTTGTCAATCCGGTTGGTTGCCACAGAAACTTCTCATCTGAGTCATCTCAGATCTCAGATCTAATCATGTCGGACATGCCTGATTTCCATGGTACTGACCCACCTCTAGGACTAGGAATGGAACCCCTTATCCAGACCTTAGACAGAGAACCACATCTGGTGCAAGAGACTGTGAACAAGGCCCCATCCACAGTGGAAAAAGGGAGGACAAAACATGCGAACAAGCTGAAACACAAACATGAAAGAAAGCCTCACCCGTCCACCTCCAACTCCTCCCTGGTGGTTCAGATGCGCCCGGTATCTCCTCCAAACTGCCTGCAGGCCACATCAATAAAGACAGCCTTCAAGTACATCAACACGGTTCTGTCCTGTGTTATATTTGCTGTGGGGATCATTGGAAATGGCACCCTGCTCAGGATTATCTACCAAAATAAAAGCATGAGGAATGGACCCAATGCCCTGATAGCCAGCCTGGCCCTGGGAGACCTGATATACATCGCCATTGACATACCGATCAACGTCTACAAGGTACAGCTTTAGTATATGGTTGCTCATGCATGTTTATGTATCTAAACCTACTACAAGGAGTTTTTAACAGGTTATGAAACAGTCTGAATTTAATGCCAATGCCTCTATAATGCCTACATTAACAAACAAGACCATCAGTGAGAAGATTCGCTATTTCTATGTAGTTATTTTTAATGCTCACACTGGGTTGGATTCCCTTTGAAAATAGAATAGAATCAAGTCCTTTATTGAAGCTTTAAATTTTTAAATATTAAGGTTAAATGGTTTCTCATTTTAGACAGAGATGATTTACCGATACATAAGCCAAGGAGTTGAACACTTAATAAAGTGCATTGTATAAATTATTGTAAATAATTAATTTGTGCATGTGGTTATGGTTTGGGGTACTGTTTCACTGATAAAGTTGTTTAATCCATATTACACCATCACATTGATGTCTTTTTTGCTCATAATATTTGATCACAAAACATAAAAATATGAAACAATGACACTATAATCTATAAGCTCTTAGTTATTTCACTTGTTAAGACTGGGACATAGTTTACAGGAGCAGAAATGCATTATGGGTACGACTTCCCATGGCAGCAGCATGTGTTGTGTGTCTCAGGAAGTCAAGTGTTACATTGATAACGGCACTAAAATATCCCACTGAAACTGATAACAGACCACACACACTGATCTTATGATAATCCCTCAATTGCCTGTGTGTGTGTGTGTGCAGCTCCTGGCAATGCGGTGGCCGTTTGCAGACAGTGTGTTTGGGCTGTTCCTCTGTAAGCTGTTCCCCTTCCTGCAGAAAGCCTCAGTCGGCATCACCGTTCTCAACCTGTGTGCTCTGAGTGTGGACAGGTAACACACATTGCTCATTATGTGTTTAATAAAGGAACAGTTCAACAACATTTTTTAAATGGGCTTATTCGCTTTCTCTTTGACAGTCTGATGAAACAACCACAAACGAGATATAACAGGTTCATTTGTGAACTTTAGAGGTGCAGGCAGGTGGATCTTGTCACATGCCACCTGTTTGCAATCTTTATGCTAAGCTAAGCTTGTGTAGCTTTGTTTTTACTGTGCAGACATACAGTGTAATCAATCTACTAAGTCTAAGTCTCAGCAGATTTCTTTCTTTCTTTTCTTTACTTTTATACATGTATTTGTTTTGTTTTTACATGATTATTGTCTGTGGATTTGTTGAACTCTTCTGGTCATTTTGTGCTCAATTCTCAGATCTGATTTGCTAACTAACCATTTGTGCTTTGGTGTCTAGAATATTTGTACAGTAAAACTAAACAACACCATATATTATTTTTCAATTAAAACAATAAGTAAAGTAGAAAAGTTGTGTTTACATGTGACTTCTGCTGAAACCTTAAGGAGTTAGTTTTAACAATTTACATGGCTGCCTGTACTTACAATTCCCACTGAAGAACAAATAATTAAAAGGAATACCCTTGTACCCAGGTATCGTGCGGTGGCGTCCTGGTCACGGGTGCAGGGCACAGGTCTTCCCACGGTAACAGCCGTGGAGATAGTGGTGATCTGGCTGCTATCCATGGTGTTGGCAGTGCCGGAGGCCATCGGCTTCAACATGGTCACCTTCGACTACAAGAACGTTACCATAACGACCTGCATGCTGCAGCCCACGACACCCTTCATGACTGTGAGTGTGTGTGTGTGTGTGTGTTTACAGCGTGTGCATGCGTGCTGGCATGTGAGCAACAGAGGGAAATGAGAGAGTGTGTTCGTGTAGTCTACTGTGTCTGTGTTTATGTCAGTGTGTTGATAGCGTCTGTAAACCTTCCCCGCACTCTCAGAAACACGTAACATGTTTAATAGGTCCATATAGACGTCGAGTGATGCAGTAAGGAAGCATTATTATAGTGGCATCAACATTTGTTGTCAGCATCATCACATCATTATCACTCTTTTACTCTTTTGTCTAAACTCATCTTTCCATGAGAAATGTAGCATGGTTTACGTTGGTGGACATAAGTTATATTCAACAGTTTAGTGATCTAAAACTGAATTTTCAGGTCAGAGGCTTCAATAACAAGATGGATTTAAACATGTTTTTCCCATGAGACAATGAAGAAGTAGTATCATTGAAAGGGTCAATGTTTACAGGCATAGGGTGGGGTTGGGGCTTCAGTCCATCTGTTTGATGGATGGTCTCTGTGGACTCCATTTCCATGTTCTGAGTGATATGAGTTGTTTTTCAGGGCGCGGTCTCTTCAACTCAGTTTAGAACATAATTTCCTGTTTATATTAGCAGGTTGTGACTGGACTACAGACAGTCAGCCCCAGCACTCAAAACTGAACCTGGGTCAGCTGACCTGCTATCAGTCTTTACAGATTTTATTTAATTTTTTCAAATAATTTTAACTGCTGCCAGTAAATATGATCACAATGTTCCAGTTGCCCGGAAGTATTTGAATCTTCAAATTAAAATCTTGACATAACAAGGCAGTTGAATTTACGGACAAGCTGGTTGTTCCAAAGAGAGATTTTGATCGAGTGGTTGTGGTAGCTAAAGGTTAGTCTGGAATGACAATAGTAAAGTAATCTGTAAAGTTGTCAAAAAAATACTTGGAAGAAGGTGACTGGAAGAAACATCACGGTTCCCAGTTCGAGAAAGTTCTCAAGTTAAACCAACTGAACCGTTTGAAAGGTTTGCGTTGGTGGAAAGCATTTTTAAACAAAAAAAAAATTTTAGGTCCAGTTTGTTCCAAAATGTTAGGGAGGTTCTAGGAGGTTATGGTGCTGTATGATGGTTCCACAGTTATTCAAGGTTCTAGAAAGTTTTAAGGAGTTCAGTAAAAGTTTTGAGGATTCTAGAGTGTTGAAAAGAAGCTTGTGTTAAGATACTCAAGAATGTTTGATGGTTCCAGATAGAATTTTACAAGAATTCTGGAATGCTGTATCAGTTGTAGAGTATTGTGTGGTTCTGCATCGATCTAGAAGTTCTAAAATGGAGAATGAAAAAGAGAATTTTGTAAAAATTTCAAAAGCTTTCAAGCCTTTGTACAATTTCAGAGATTCAGATCAAAGTTTATTCAGCATTTTCTGAAGAGTCTGTGACTTACGAGTGTTATCAAGTATTATCCTGAGATATACTGTGGGTCTGTGGAATGGTTATAATGTTTCTTTAATATATTACATTTTAAGATGTTCCAGAGGAGCTAGAAATATATATTTAAACACGTTTTGAGATTTGATGGCTCTAGAACATCTGAAAGTGTGTTTCTCCATGTTCCAGTTCTACCGGGATGCGAAGGACTGGTGGCTGTTTGGCTTCTACTTCTGCGTACCTCTGGTCTGTTCTGCCGTTTTCTATGGCCTGATGACCTGTGAGATGCTCCGACACCAGAAAGGAAGTCTGAGGATCGCACTGAGTGAACACCTTAAACAGGTACACACACACACACACACACATACATCAGTATATACAAGGCTTCTGAGGCAAGTTTTTTCTCTCCACAGCGTAGAGAAGTAGCTAAAGCCGTGTTCTGCCTGGTGTTGATCTTTGCTCTGTGCTGGTTTCCGCTCCATCTGAGTCGCCTGCTGAAGAACACTGGGTACAAATCCCATGATGCACACCGCTGCGAACTGTTAAAGTAGGTGTACAAACACAAATAAAGTCAAATAAACTGAGAAAAGTAGTATTTTTCCTATTTCTTCTTCTCTGTTTTTGCAGTTTTAATTCCCTACTGTAATTTTGTGTTCTTGTGACCGATTTAATGTGTTCTTCTTCTGTGGTTGCAGTTTCCTGTTGGTGCTAGACTACTTAAGTATCAACATGGCCACCATCAACTCCTGCATCAATCCCATAATCCTCTACATTGTCTCCAAGAAATTCAAAAACTGTTTCAAGGTAAGAAACTGAATATTGTTGTGCTTTGTGGCTGAGAGGGTTACTGATTGCCTGAACAGCTGTGGACTTTTTTTTGGACCCGAAGTCAGGGTGACATCACAATGAGGTCATTGGGTCAGAGGGCGTGAGACATAGATATAAAAGGACCAGAAAAGGAGACTGTCAGATGTTTTGGGATTGCAGATATCTTGAGGAAAGAGAGTGACGAATGCCTAAGCATAGAAAGGTCGTGACCTCTGATAAAAGACTTGTGGGAAGTGACCAGTGATACGTCTGTTTAAAGGGGCACTCCACCGACTTCACACATACAGTAAAGTTCAGTTTACTCATCATGAGGAATCCACCTCTGTGTGAAAACCAGTGTGTTACGTTTTCTGAGGCTCTGAGAGAATAACCCTGTTGACGTCACAGTGATGTCATCAGGGTTAACTCTGCTTTGGCTTGTAGACTCTGAGAATTCATACCAAAAAATATGTGTATTACAAGGCAAAGACATGGGCATTTATCAGACAGGGAGGGCCAAATGGAAAGATACTGTTGGTTGCATGACGGGAAATGTAGTTTCCATTATGGTTATAGAGCTTAAAATATTCTAGGGCAGGAGTGTCAAAACCTATTCCCATGGAGGCCCATGAATTTTAAAAAGTAATTCAGTGGAACTATTGTCACCTCTTAAATAAATGTATGGTTGCAAGATACAAGTTCAAATTTACTGAGTTAGATAAACTTCTTAAGTTGTGTTGACATAAACAAGTTCATCTTTATGAGTAGCCCAATCAACGTAAAAAAAATGCCTTTATGCTACCAATTATTAAATAAGTGGTAAATAAATATACTTGTGGTTGTAGAGGAAAAGCTAATTCCCCTAATTCAATGTAGTGTATTTGTTGAACATAACTTTATTAGAAGGTGGGCCAAAATCAAATCACCGGCCCGCCAGCCCGACTTTGGGCAGCCCTCTCCTAGGGCCTAAATATCAGGATATCTCAGCTTCTGCTGCTTCAATTTTTGACCCTTCTTTTTAAAATCTGTCTCTTGTGAGTCCATTTGACTTTATAGAGGTACAATACTAAATCGTTGGAGTACCCCTTTAATCAAACTCACCCTCTGTCTCCCTCCCTCTCCCTCTCTTTCTCTCTCCAGTCCTGTCTGTGTTGTTGGTGTTATTCTGGCTCTCTCTCCAACAGTATGCTGCCCCTTCACCATGGGACGAGCCTGCAGTACAAACACACTGAACACTGAGAGAGAGAGGGCGAGAGAGAGAGTGAGTCTGCATCTTTATCTTCACCCAGCAGCTCAACCGGACTGAACAAAGACACCCAACACCCACTGAAAGACACTGTTGTGCAATTGTGTGTGTGATACAACAGATAACCACTATATAGATCCTTTAGTGTTTTGTTTTTACCTTTTAATGGCCTATTCATTCAGTTCTATATACTGTATTATATTTTGTTACACACTAATTATTGTATGGTGATATATTATACACTGGCCAAACGTATGTGGACATATAGTGTCTTAAACTTGAAATCCTGACAATGCCCCTGTGGACAAAGCCGGCTCCAGAAAGAAATGCTTTCCCCAGCTGAGCTCTGACTTCGACCACACAAATGAGGTGCTCAGCAATCAATTATCTATGTGATTTTTGGGTGTCCACTTACTTTTGGCCATGTAAAGTATTTATTATTATGTTTTATATGTAAAATATTCAATTGCAACTGTACCTGTAAGTCTGAAGTTTAGAACTGCACTAGCAGCCCCTAGAGGCTGCATTCTTCATTACATCCCACAATATGAACCTGCTGACAGAGTGAACAACATACTGATGAGTTTTATGTTCTACTAGTGGGACTAAAGATTTGTCCTAATGGTGGCGCTAAAGGAATTGTCAAGAAGTCACAATAAACAATGGGATTCTGCGCATCAGCTCTTTTCGCAGAAATCTGCTCGGTATTGGAAGAAAGTAATAAACTGACATCACAGTTTTTTAAAATTAAATTATACATTTGTGTTTATCAATAAAGTTATATTCTCAAAGCTCTCACAAGGATCTGTTTTTGTGTGTGTGTGTGTGTGTGTGAGAGAGAGAGAGAGAGTGTGTGAGTGTGTGTGTGTGTGTGTGTGTGTGTGCTGAGTGTCTGCTTTAATAAATTTTCCAGTACACTGCCCACAGTTAAGAGCAGTTGTAAAGCCACACACACTCATATGGTTTCCAGCTGAAGCTCTGTGAGGCTGTACTTACACAACACTTTGAGCTAAATGCTAATGCCAGCATCTTGCTGTGCTGTGGTTCATGGCCCCCGTCAGAAGCGGAAAAAAGTCCACACACTCCACCTCCACATCAATTATAAACACTAACTGAGAAATAAAGAGGGATCCAAGCTGAATTTTAGTCTAATAAAAGTCAGCAATCTCTTCCCTTGGAGGGCCAAAATCAAACACCTTTTGTATTATATATTCTATTATTAAGATGCAAAAGGTTAATAGGATCCCAAGTTCCCTTGACTGACTTCCTGCACAAAGAGTGTGCTCAGATAATAGAAAAATAGAGGGTAACACATATTTACAGAGCATTTTTACTGTACAAAAAATAAAAACAGCGTACACATTGATTTATATTATAACTTTTAAAACATATTTATAACGTTATCTTACTTGAAACATCTGGTGGACCATCTTTGGCCATTGGACCATACTTTGGGCAGCTCTGCACTAGAGGAAAAGTCATTATAGTCTTTGGGTTTCGTCCTCTGGGCACTGTGAATATTTGAACCAAAGGTCATGGCAATCCATCCAAAAGTTGTTGAAATCTATTAGTCTGAAGCAGCACTATGCTCCATTCAGCCTCTGTACTGAACTGTGGTTTAATTAAAACCAAATCATTATTTTATCTCCAGTTAATGTCTCCTTTTTTTGATTTTAACAGGAGGAGCAGTATTATAGGCTACACCAGATGGAGCCTCAGCATGTGGTAATAATGCAGGCATCAAGGCCTTTTAATCTTTTAGTTTATTGTGTGTTTTTAGTGGTGCATTCACTGGTACAGTAAAATAAAGCTTTCCTGTTTATTTTCCCACCAGATTTTTTTTGTCCCTGAAGCCTTTAAAACTGCATTTACTCCCGGAGAAATAAAAACTATTATAACTGGATTAAAATGAGTGACAGTGGCCGCAGTGTGTTAAAATACCCTTTAAATTAAGATAATTAGATTTGCAGGGTGAAAGCGGCTGCTTGTGTCTCCTTCCTGTCAACCACGTGACTGATGGAGGTCCACATTCCTCCCGGTGACGTGGGCGCGTAAACACGGGAAACGGGAGGGCAAACGCGGACCGGAGCTGCACCCTGAAGCCGGCGGCAGTGTGACCGATTAACGATCCGCTTGTGATCGATCCGGGAGCTGATCGGCCGGTGATCGGAGGCCTGAGGAGGAGGACCGGGGTCGGTTTGCGGTGCGCGGTGGGGCGGAGGAGAGATGCGTTGCCTGGTAACAGAATCTGAACTGAGGATGAAACCAGGCCAACCATCACTCTGAGTCAACATCTTCAGCTTCAACGGTCCACATATCTGTATTTATCTCTCCATATTTGAAGTATTTTTTTCTCTTTGTATGCTGTTTTTCGCTGTGTAGTCCACATTTGATATTTTTTGGACAATTTTGAGCGGAATACACTAATAATTATGTATTTTTGCTTTGTAATGTGGTGTTTAATGGTACGTTTATGTAGATATGCGTTTATAGCGACCTCGTTGCATTTTTGGCTAATTATGTAGAGAAATTAAATATTTTATGGTATTTTTACCATCCATGACATAGCAATATTACACAATATAGGATATAATCTTTGTTTTTACTGTCAGAAAGTATGTCTGTAGAACAACCTGTAGCCTGCTACTTAATATTTGGTGGCCTAGTTGAAGTAATATAGTTATTTATATTTTCAAAGGCTCTAAAATACTGAAGCACAGGTCTAATATTAAAAGTGTTTCATTAAAGGTCCAGTGTGTAACATTCAGGAGGATCTATTGGCAGATATAGGCTATAATGTTCATAGATATGTTTTAAATAGTAGCCTATAATCACCAGAAAATAAGAATACCAATGTTTTTGTCAGAGTCTGCAACTATATAATATTGTAGTACCATCCAATTTTAGCCCTATTCAGATTTATTTTGACAGAATAAAACATCCAAAGCTATGTTTAGGTTTCTACACTGTACAACTTTTATTGTCATTATACTTTTAACAAAACATGGTCATTTCTAGATGATGCACATTGTGAAAAGTTAGAAAAACTGGAAGTAGAGAATTGTAATAAATAGTATATAATAGATTTCTACACATAAGAGTGTGGCCTGTTTCTCTCTAATAACCCGACCGGTTCGTCCCCCAGGTGTGGCCTCTGGTTTAGGATGTGCCTGTAGTCGACGCCGAGGGTAAAGCAGCCGTCATGCCGTGTTCATGCGCAGAGTGGAGGAGGTGGATCCGCCCGCTGGTTCTGGTTCTCTACGCTCTCCTTCTGGTGGCCGTGCTGCCGCTCTGCATCTGGGAGCTGCAGAAAGACAAGGTACGCCTCCTTCTGTATCACCTCCCCTTTGACCACATCTGGACCTTCCGGCTTGACTAAGTCAGGATTTTGTCTAATAAGCTCTGGTAGTTACAGTACTAAAGAAATCCAACACAGTAACTCTCTCACTCAGATTTTTCTGTCTGTCTCTGCAGGTTGGGACTCACAGTAAAGCTTGGTTCATTGCCGGCATCTTTGTCTTTCTGACCATCCCAATTTCGCTGTGGGGGATCCTACAGCACATTGTGCACTACACCCAACCTGAGCTGCAGAGACCGATTATCAGGTGGACACACACACACACACACACACACACACACACACACACACACACACACACACACACA
>JAGRRF010012759.1:3194957-3207756 GCA_019097615.1 Morone chrysops
TGTCTATTCGTCCCTTTCCTCCATCCAGGAGGCAGAGGAGGGGTCATGTTTCGACAGCTTTCTGGCCATGTGGGATTTCTCTGACATCAGAGCAGATGTCACAGAACAAGTCCGCCATGTTGGTGAGTGTCTCATTATTATTCTTCACACTGCTTGAATTAGTAATAATATCCATCTGCAGCTATGGTAAATATCTCTGCCACCCCCCCTCCAGGTCGTACTTTCCTGGGTCGTCCCAACAAGATGTACTTCGGTACGGTAGTTCGACCCGAACACACTGAGCACACCGGCCTCCTCACATCGACCTCCCAGGACCCCGTCGCCGCAGCAGCCACATCGATGCCCTCTTCCCCCTCCTTGAGTGGCCGGTACCAGGGCCTTGGCCACACCACTGCCCCACACTCTATCTCTGCCCCTGCAGGGTTCACCTCCTCTTCCTGGGATGATGACAGCGACTCGCCTGAGGCAGGTGACAGCCAATAACAGGGTGACACCACTGGAAGCACATAGCCAGGGGTGGGAACTTCAATCTCTCTTTATGTCCTTTGCCCCCTTGTTTTGATGTGCTTCATAGCTATGGACAAAGAAACTCTAAGATTCTGTAAACATGGACTGAACTCCAAATTTGTGAAAAAGAAGCAAATTCACAGATGGTTTTCATCAGGATGAAGCAAAGGAAAGCAGAGAAGAGAAAGAGTTGTCACTCTGTGATGTCAAAGCCATGTCAAATGTATTTTTAAAATAATTACCCAGTTTTAAATGTCTTGAATCTGTATTTTAATGTCTAATGATGTCATTTTGATAAATGTATCTCTGACTGTTGAAAGAATATTTGATGTTTTCATCAGAGTGGAAGCAGCTTGTTGGTTTTACACTCCCGAGGTGTTGAAGTGTCCTTGAAGTAGGTTTAAACATTTGTTCTAATTCAAAATAAAGGAACATGCCATATCTAATCACCAGAAAATGTAATTGTTGCTGTTGTTAAATGTGATTCCACTCCTCTGAAAACTCAAGCAAGGTATAGTAATACAACAGGAAAATGTAGATGAAACATCTGTGATGCTGACCGCAGGCTGACTGAAGACACGTTTGAGGCATAGATGTTTGCATGCGCCGCTTGCCATCCAGAGAATCCAAATTTGGGGCAAATTAGGTTAGAGTAGAGCTGGGCTAAGCCAGCAGCAACCATTATCCCTATATCCCAAAGTTCCTACACTAACTAACATTATAAGAGATTGGTAAGGGCTACCCTCGCAGTTCAAATAGCAAATGAACAAAGATATCTGTGGAGACATCAATGCTACTGTGTCACACTGAGCCTTTAATATTCTGATTTTAACATTAGTTTACTGTAGTTTCATAGTTTACTAGGATTAGTCAATGCTGTACAATACTGTTGTATGCCAGAAAAGAATATGCATATCACAAACATTCCCTGTCTGACAGATTTGTATAATTTAATGGATAATTTTGCATGTGAATAATAATAATAAGTTGTGAAGAATTTGACAATTTCACTGAGAAGCAAAAGGTTATTGAGCAATTTGTTGACAATTGCACTTTTGAACATTTGACAAAACACGTGCAAATTGCTTGATGAATGAGAATTTGTCGTGAACATCAATGTAGTTGTTAAGAAAAGTACTTGAGAACTCAATAACTGAGGCAAAGGAAATGAGAAAAACTGTAATAATGGCTGGATTCCATTTAGATGCTTCAGTTTCAGGGTGTTGTGCATGCTGACTCGCTGTCACTCAAGATACTTTACAAAACCTCTGTGAGCTTATAGAGATTACAAAAGACTCATTGCCTAATTTCTACTGTGTGCACTGGAGTCACTACTGTACACATATGACTTGTTATTAGTATTTATCACCACTAGGTGACACCGATGGTCCATTAAAATTAATCATGAGCACAAAATAGTCTGAATATTCAATAACACACACTTCTCTCTCTTCCTTATGCTCTTCAAACCTCATGTACTGGTGTAAACTGGTGGAATCAAAAAAGAGGACAAACTTTGCGAGAGAATCTAACAGAGAGAAAACAAGCTCTTGAAACTAAACTGACACCAACCATGAATGGCTATCTATACTTTAGAAACTATTTTAACAGGAAAAAGGAAGTTTGAGGTTACACGTGGCTTTTTTTTTATTAACGTCCCTCCCATTTAAAATATCACAGAGCAACGGCTACAAAGGTACGTTAAAAAGAACAAAGGAAGGAGCTAAAGGGATTTTGACAAAGATGTAAGTAGTTTATGATTTATGTTTAAGTTGATTTTAAAATTTAAAAGGAGATCCTCTGGTTTATCATGTTGTTGTAAATGTTTTTTTTTGTCAGATCATTAAAAAGAATCTAAATGTAATGCCCAAATATACTGAAACATGCAGGGAATATGACTTCAGCTCACATTAATGATCAATTTACTGAAAGAAAATGCAGAGAACAAATTTACAGGAAGATACAGAAACAAACATAAAGTTAAGCAATATATGAAAACTTACATACATAAATACATACAGTAGCTCTTATAAACATATGATAGCAAGTGCAGGAGTGCATATTATAAAATGAATCACTTGGGTGTGACAATGAGAGGATATTAACCCACACTGGGTTTGTAATGCTCACCAAACCTTTGGCCCATTTTACTGTGTATCAATAACTGCCAGTGACTTAATATTGCACATCCATAAAGTGGGAGTCCTCACAAGAGACAGATTTAAAAAGTAAGTCAGCAGAGGATGAGATATTCTGAGTTAAACTTCCAAAACGATGGTTCCTACATTTCCCATAATGCAAATGTTCTACCTACAGTCTATAACTTTAAGCCCAGATCAGATAAGCCTGATGACACAGCCAGTAACATGATATATATTTTAAGTATTTTTACAAACTTTTGTGACTTGCCTGTTGAAATAAATAAGTAAATTTATTCATTTAAACATACATATGCAGAAAAGAAGTGGGTGATAATATAATTAATTTATGTAATGTAATATATAATGTATTTCTTATGCATGTACAGTTTTCTTTTCAATTGCCAAGACATAAAAACTAGTACTACGCACAGTTATTGAAAACACTAACTCATGTAGCCTATCTTACATTAGACATGTCATTCAAAACAAAAAGCCTGTGTATGTTGTTTGCTGAAGTACCACATTTGATTATCAGTCTTAATGTACCTGTAAAAAACACCTGTAACCAATTAGATCGCCTTGAATAAAAGCTTTAACGCTATAGATGTGATTCAGGTTTGCTCTTTGGTGTGCACAACAATGGAAGTCAAAATTGGGAGGGAAAATTAAGGCCTTTCTCATTTCCGAGTTTGTACATCCTCAGTTCCTCTCCTTGATTCCTCTCACATGTTAGTCCCTCCCACATAGGCATCGAGGAGGCTCAAATGAGAGAATTGAGAAAGGCCCTTAAAGAGGAAGAGTACAGGAGGGGACTAAGAGAAGGAGGAACAGAACGAAATAGCAGTCTGTCACAGGTCTATATGATTTTGCAGAATTTCATAAAAAGGAGATGCATTCTGTAATCTTTATTTACAGCATGCTACAAAATGCCAAAGATTCCAGAGAATTTTATTTTTTACTTAATACATATGGTGTGCAGTTGGCATGTGAAAAAAACTGTTTGGTGTCAATTTTATAGAGTTTATATTGGTTTGAATGCAGTGTTTTGATTTTGCAAGAGATATTTTGTGAATATTGTGGGGTTTTGTGTGTAGAATTTTGTCAAAGAGAAACATAATTCAGGAAATGGTGTAAATAGTTTTAAAAAAGTGTCTATGTAACAAGACTGCAGTCACATGATACTTGTTTGTTGTTCCACCAGGTGGCATTAAAGTTCCATTACTGTAAAATGCAGAGGGATCACAGGTTGTGTTTGAACAGGGTTTTATACTGAATTACATCACTAATAATCATGTTGTGAGACTCACACAATCAAAAAAAAAACATAAATGACACCGTCCAACCTGCTGACTCTCGGTCTGTGATGTTGGTGTGTTTATGTGGTCTTCTGGTCATGTGTTTAGTGAGGAGGCGGGGATTGGAAACCGAAAGTAAGTTTTGACGCAGTTACATTTTAGTGCTGCGTCCATGTGTGCCTACAGAAACCAGAGACATACTGTGGGGGGGAAAGCGAGGAGCACACACGCGTCTTTTGGGTAAAAGTAAGTGTTCGTGTGTGGTC
The DNA here is from genome assembly GCA_019097615.1 of Morone chrysops. NCBI lineage: Eukaryota > Metazoa > Chordata > Actinopteri > Moronidae > Morone > Morone chrysops. The sequence continues at coordinate 3,199,167 of JAGRRF010012759.1, forward strand.
CTGTGTTTTCTTATGTGATTGGTGTGTTTCTTCGCGTCCTTTAGTGTCACATATTGTTTTCCTGTAATATCGAAGTGCTCAGCAGCTGTCACATTCAGCTTCAACACAAATGCGACAGTAAACTGCAGAATATTGTTTTAATCAGAAACAGCAGTGACTGTGGATGGAAACAAAGTCGCCTTGTTGTTCAAACTGTATGGACTAAAAAGATCCCTGCTCACTGGAGGGGTGCTCAATGTTTATAAACAATAATATCACGCATGCGCAGACTGCAGTGGTTTTGGGGAATTTCCAGTGATGTCATGCTGTTGTGTTGTTGAATATCTGGGTTAAATTTGGTTTAAAGTTTTTCCAGTCTAGTTATATAAAACGATATGTCAGATATCTGAAATTAAATCAGTTTCGTTTCAATTCAAAGGGAATTACAATTCTGAAATAAAAACAACAAAAATTGAAAAAGTATATAGTAAAACAAAAAGTAAAAGAAAATAATTTAAAATAAAATAGAACAACTTTAGACTTGAATTTAGAAATGCACACAAATAAATGAGAACTATAATACACTGCAACATTTTTTAAATGTTCAGTATAAAGAATATTTAATATACTTTTAACTCCATTATATTTATTTGATTTGATCAGATTTTCACATAAAATCAAATGATAATTATACAGATTGCACTGTTCAAGATTAAATATTTCATTGTGTATAGATTATTGTATGTGGGCTTAGAAAAAAGCCAAATGAATGCAATGTAAAAGCCAGAGGGATCAAATAAACTGACATCATCATCAAAAATGATATCATACTGAAATGTGTCATTTTGCTTCCAATACTTTCAGCTGCAGCAGTAGAGATGGCAGAGAAAAGGAAGCGTTCAATCTCTTCATCCTCCTCTTTGACGTCTGAACAGCCAGTGAGCACCAGCAGTGAGCCAATCGGGTAATTTCAATGTGTGAAAGTCCTAGAAAATTGTGCTATATATATATGGCCAAAGTAATTGGTTTCCTTGCATATTATTAAATGCACCATTTTCCATTTGAAATGTATTTGGGTGGGAAAAAGGTGGAAGGGTACCAATAAACTCTTAGTTATGTTTACTAGTTTCTGGACCTTTTTGAGTTGATCAGTCCCTTCTTTAAACAGTTCACCGATGAGTGAAGATGGGTTCTCAACTCCCAGTGGTGTCTCTTTGAAGAGTGATGCATCCATGTTCGAACCACTCAACTTTAATGATGAGAAACAAAGGTAATTTAATTGAATGTATTCTGTAAAAAAAAAAATCATATAATTATACAGATTGCACTGTTAAAGATGACAGATTGCATTGTGTATATATTTTATAAATTCATTACATTATATCATATTATATTGTGACTATATTTCAGCATAGTAAGGACTTTTACTACTGATACGCATTGAAATATACAGCTGTAATTTAGATTGTACCTATAAATATATGCATTTAAATATATATAATATATTATAATATATATATTTATAAATATATACATTTAGCCCAAGTTTAAACGTTTTAATGTCAACATTTATTGTACTTGATATAACTATTACTAACTATAACTATTTACTTACTGTATGCTGGCTTAGAAAAAAGCCAAATGCATGTAATGTAAAGCCAGAGGGATCAAATAAACTGACTAATAAAATGATATACTGAAATGGGTATCAATAAACTCTTTGTTATGTTTACTAGTTTCTGGAACTTTTTTGAGTTGATCAATGCCTTCTTTTAACAGTTCACCGATGAGTGAAGATGGGTCCTCGACTCCCAGTGGTGTCTCTTTGAAGAGTGATGCATCCATGTTCGAACCACTCAACTTTAATGATAACAAACAAAGGTAATATAAGTTAATGTATTCTGTAAACAAAATATAGTGAGCATTTAAAAAAACTTTTTTGACAGTAGTAATCTTAACTGATAAACATCGTCACTAAGATGTAATTTATTGATCATCCTACAGCCAGCTGACCAGGGAGCCGTCCAGCTGTTCAGTCAGTAAGGAGGTTGTGAGGGATCCAGTCCAATCAGTCAGTGGAAAGAAACTAAGAAGAGATCGTGGAGCCCAGAGAGATACCGAAGAAGACACTGGTAACTCCAAATAAAATATCTGTACTGCTACTATCATTATTACTACAGCTAATGCAAGTAATACATGACAGGTTCCAAATTACATTCAACCTTTCAACAGAGGATTAAAGTAGAGTCACAAATTCACATTAAAGTCAACATTTTGTGTTTTCTTGTGCTTTTTGTTTGACCTAGCTAAAATTATTGTATATTGTTACAGGGTACAGTAAAGCAAAAAAGAATCTTAAAGAAGCAATGAAGAATAAGTTTACCTTGGTGACTGAAGGTAATGGTGACCAAAAGAACTCCCTAAACAGAATCTACACAGAACTCTACATCACCACCGGAGAGAGTGAAGGTCCACATGGAGAACATGCATTCAGACACACCAAACCTAAACTGGAAACACAACAATCCTTTGATTTGTTAGTCGAACTCAGTAACATCTTTAAACCTTTGCCTGGCCAAGAGAAACCCCACAGAACAGTCCTGACAAAGGGTGTTGCAGGGATTGGAAAATCGTTTTCTGTGCAGAAATTCATTCTTGACTGGGCAGAGGAGAGAGAAAACCAGGACATTGATTTAATTTTCTGTCTGGCTTTTCGAGAAGTGAATTTGATTAGAGATAACAAATGTTTGTATGAGCTCTTGACTGAATTTCTCCCTATGCAATGCACCCAGAGTTTGAAGGATTCACTAGATTTCAACAAAGCCAGAGTCATGGTGATCTTGGACGGTCTGGATGAAAGCAGACTTCAACTGGACTTCAAGAACAAGACGATAACATCTGTTAATGAAGTAACATCTGTGGGCAATCTCCTTTCAAACCTCATCCAGGGTAACCTTCTTCCTAATGCTAACCTCTGGATAACATCCCGTCCAGCAGCAGCCAATCAGATCCCCGCACAGTTTGTCAACATGGTGACGGAGATAAGAGGGTTCAGTGACCCACAAAAAGAGGAGTACTTCAGGAGGAGATTTGAGCATGACTCAAGCCTTGCTGACAGGATCATTTCACACATTCACTCTTCAGAGAGTCTCGATATTGTGTGCCAGATCCCGATCTGCTGCTGGATTTCTGCATTATTATTTCAGGAGGTCTTTGGGGGAGACGGGAAAGCTGAAATACCTCAAACTCTTACTGAGATGATGGCACATTTTCTGTTTGTCCAGACCAAACGCAGTAACAGAAAGTATGACAAGAACAAAGAGGAAAACAAAGAAAGACTTCTGATGATGCATCGAGAATTTCTTCGGAAACTTGGCAAGCTTGCATTTGTCCAGCTGCAGAAGAACAACCTCATCTTCTACGACGAAGACCTGGAAGAATGTGGCATTGACATCAAACAGGCAATGATCTACTCTGGATTTTGCAATGGAGTTCTTAGGGAAGAAGACGTCTTTTCCCAGAAAAAGGTCTTCTTCTTTGTACACCTGACTGTTCAGGAGTTCTTTGCAGCTCTTTTTGTCTATGACTGTTTCACAAACAAAAATACAAAAGAGCTCAGCGACTTCCTCGATCTAAAGGACAAAGAACATTCTTTAGTTGATCTTCTAAAGATGACAGTTGACAAAGTGTTGGAGAAGGAGAATGGCCACCTGGACTTCTTCTTGCGATTCCTTCTTGGCCTTATGGTTGACTCCAACCGGAGAGTCCTTCAGGGCCTGCTGACATCAGCAGACCCGGAACAAGATGCAGACAAGAAAATCCTGACTTACCTTAAAGCCATCCGAAGGAAGGCCCTCTCTCCAGACAGTTGTATCAACCTCTTCCAGACCATGGTGGAGATGAGAGACAACAAAGTCAAAGATGAGATTCAAGAATATCTCAAATTGGAAGACCGTTCAAAAACAGAGCTGACTCCCCTGCACTGCTCTGCACTGGCCTACATGCTGCAGGTATCAAAGGATGATCTGGATGTGTTGGAGTTGAAGAGTTACAACACATCAGATGAAGGCAGAAGAAGGCTGATACCAGCTGTAAGGACCAGCAGAAAGGCCATGTAAGTTTACTTTCACTGTAATATGTAAAATGATCAGATTGCAGTATCACTCCTGAGTAGTGTGTGTTGATCTTCATCTCAGACGGCATACATTCCCAAGAAGCTCCTCTAATGAGATTGTTAGTACAGCCTGTTTGTTGCCTAATAGGAAAAGTGGATGGGAGAGGCCCTCCGTCTCTCCAATGCACATTAGATCCTTAAATGTATGTTTTGTGCATATCTTTAAACATCGTTTTCTGTATCACATTGTATTATCCATCGTAGACTTGCTCATTGCAAAGTGACTGAAGAGTGGGTTAAACACCTGGCCTTTGGCCTCAAGTTCCCCTACTCACCCCTAAGAGATCTGGATCTGAGCAGCAATGACCTTGAAGACTCAGGGGTAAAACTGCTCTGTGATGGACTGTCAAGTCAGTGCTGCAGACTGAAGATATTGAGGTATATATTAGACTTTATCTGTCCCTTGGCAGAATACATTCTTTGCACACTCTCTGACTGCTGTTCTGTCAGTCTAGGCTTTATTTCGATGCTTCCTGCTTCTGATTCAAACTGTACATACATGTATACATAGTCACAACCCACGTAATGGTTTCAGCCCTGCTAAAGGGTTACTCCTCATTTCAAGCCTACTTTCAGGGATGCAAGAATCTCACCTGCATGCTTACAAACCAAAACCTCTGTTTCCTCAGGTTGTCAGGTTGTCTGGTAACAGAGGAAGGTTGTGATCATCTGGCCTTGGCTCTGAAGTCCAACCCCTCCCATCTATTAGAGCTGGACTTGAGCTACAATAATCTAGGAGACTCGGGAGAGAAACTGCTCTCTGAGATGAGGAACGATCCACAATACAAGCTCAGCGAACTCAAGTAATTATAATGCTAGAGTACTTAATTTAGTAAAGATAAAACTAGATTGTAGATGAGAGTTTTACACAAGAGCTACAGTGATCAGGGGCCCTAAAAATAACAGCAACAATAAAAACAAACTTTTACTAACAGCAGTAAATGACCACAATGCCTTCCTTACTTCTTCCTTACATTTATGATACTAATGGGTACCCTATAATCACTGAATTCAAGTAAAATGTAGTCTAGACACATTTGAAGATATTCTGATAGCAAATGTTCTGAGAGCAACACAGTGTCAGTTAAATGGTTGTTTTTTGTCTCAAAGTTTTAATCCTTGTTTTTCTTCGCAGCGTTGATCATGGTGGAATTCACCGGATGAAACCGGGATTCATAAAATGTAAATATCTGTGCAAACCGTGAACATTTGCTGAATGTTTTGACCACAATGAACTTCAATGAATTGATTAGTTTAAATACGGGTCTTAAACTCAAATTGGCGTGGGGCCACTACTGGTTGGTCATCTCATAGGTGGACTGCTTCAACAGTCATGTACTACAACAAGTGCAACATTCTGAAAATATTTAAATTACTGAAATGATACTTTACAAACAAATGCGAAAAGCAGTTTCTATAAATGTTATGACATCATTATTTTATATCACCTGGAGGGAAGGCACTCTTTTTAAGACGGATTTCTTTGTAACTTACTGGTGTGTGCTCAGTTCTACCAGTAGTGGCCTGCAGCTATATTATTCAAGTTTATGCTTTTAAAATTAATTGTTTTCTTGCCTCCAGATGCCTGTGAGCTCACGTTGGACCCCAACACTGTCCACAAGAACCTCCATCTCTCTGAAGAGAACAGAAAGGTGACCTGGGTTGAGGAGCCACAGCCATATCCCCATCACCAAGAAAGGTTCGACCATTGCCAGCAGGTGCTGTGTAATCAGGGTCTAAATGGGCGTTGCTACTGGGAGGTCGAGGTGTTGGAGCCCTTCAACATTGGGTTAACATACAAAACCATTAGCAGGAAAGGGGATGTGAATGAGTGTAAGCTGGGTCGCAACGACAAGTCTTGGTGTCTGATTTGCTCTAATGAAAGTTGTTATGTTCTGCACCAGAATGAGAGTGTCAATGTATCTTCCTTCCACTCGCGCTCCAGTCGGGTGGGAGTGTATCTGGACTGGCCTGCTGGAACTCTGTCCTTCTACAGAGTTTCTTCTGACAGTCAGACACGCCTCCATACCTTCAGAGCAGAGTTCAGTGAGCCACTCTATCCTGCTGTTGAACTTCACACTCATTCCTCTGCATCATTTCGTCAGCTAACGTAACCAAACTTTCACTGCATTCGCACGAGCAACTAAGGGCGTAGATTTGCAAAACATGACTCCTGTTTCTTTCTCATCCCCTACCAGAAGTCAGTGATAGCTTCTGTTAACCCTGACCACAATTATTCCCTAATTTTCTGCATTTACTCCTTTAAACATTAAGACCAGGGCCTACTACGTTGAATACCATGAGCATAAAATAGAATTAAATTAAATTAAAACTCTTGTTGCATGTCTTACTCATGTTGAAACTATGTCCATATGTGTGTCTCCTAAATTCTGCAGATTTGTGTATATAAATGTTAAAATTACTGTATTACGCAGCGCAGCATTGTCTGTGCCTCGGTTTCAATTGAATTGTTTCTCTAATATGCAAAGTATATTTAGCCTTACATGTTATATGTATTTTACCTTTTATGTTGATGTGTTTCTGATTGTTTTTCAGTGTCCCATGTAACCTGTTAATAACAAATTAAGTTGTTTACTGAATGTTGCAGTAAGAAAATAAATGGTCTAAAATCAGTAAACAGGTGATGTAAACCATTTTACAAACATATTGATTTACTTTTTTATCCCTTTTAATGACTAAACTGGACAAATGTGTCACTGAGCTGTTGGTTGTCTCTGATCTGTAGAAGAAATATCATTTTAAAAATGTCTCGGGATGAGCTTTAAGGGAAATAACTCATCCAGTCTGCTAGGAAATGCCTTGTATAATACCAAATCTATTTTAATATAATGTAGTTTTGATGTTTTATAAAGTATTAAACGAGCTGAAAAAGCTTTTTCTGTCTTATTGTGTCTTTCAGCTGCACTTCATTTCATATAGAGTCTCACAAACACATTTCTTCTCGTATAAATGCAATATGTTCATACAATATTTCAAGTGTATGCAGGTCCCTTTTGCAGTCACTTGTTGCCACCTCATTACTCTGTTTCTCCACTAGATGTCACTCCATCTAAACTTTGACATGAGATCAGCAAAAAAGAAAGAAATTGTCTCGTGGTTTCACTTTACTCACCACGTCATCAGAACGACCACACTTCATTCTGTGGAAGAAACAAAGTAAGTAGTCATTCATTATTCTGCTGTTTATCTTATCCCTGTCTCATATCTAATACAATCTGCAGGTTGCCTGTTTCATGTCGTTTACGGTTAGTTCTGCAGCTTCACTTTCAGTCTTGCAGAACAATAGGCACCGTCATTGCAGGGTATTATAATGTACTGAGGGCCTATTGCTGTAAACTTGCATTGATCACACGATCAATAACTTGATGATCAGACAATCAAATGCAGCCATACACATCATTTATTAGACGGAGATTATAACGCTATCTGGATATTCTAATGAGCTGTAGAACTCAAAGGCATCGTGGAAACAGGTGTGTGCAGAATTTATCGTAAAGAAATCTTTAGTTTCGTTTTACAACAACGTTTCACATTCAATTCAATATGGTAGCAGCAGGCTGCACAGTAAATAGGTTAATCGAGGTTAATCCGTTTATTACAAACCTCCAAAATCACCTAATTTGGAGATGTGTGGTTTTCACTGGACAGGAAGAATATGAAAAAAATACAAATAAATAAACAGATAGAAAATGGTACTGACTGAAACACAACTCATAGAAAAGTATTTTGTCCCTTTTTGTGCCTTTACTTGGAATAGAAATGGCTGAGTGGAAGAAGAGGAGGAATCTTCCTGACTCTTTGTCTGAGGAGTCCTTTGAGCCGCCAATCAGCTCCTGCAGTGAGCCACCTGTCAGGTAATACAGTGTTTAGTAAATCCTACACAGCCAGGCCATGGAGTTATAAGCAAAACACAGCAACAACAAAAAGTTAACCTTTTGTATTCTGATCACCACCATGGTCCTTCATACACATGCTATCCAGCAGATATTGGCCATATAAAATGCTGCTTCAGTGCCTTTCGAAGCTTTGTGTCCTCAATTTAGATTCACATTTAAGTACATTGAGTCAGTTCTGAGTAAGTTCTTCTTTTTCACAGTTTCAACAAGATCTTAAAACTTCATGAAAGTATGATTTATTTCAGGACTTCTGTGTTAGACTGTATTACTGGCTATAGGCAGACATTATAAACTGGCAACTGAGTGTATTAATAGTGTTTTTTACATTTCAGTTTGATTTAAACTGAATGTGAAGTCTTGTTTTGGGATGTCGAGCTTAAAATTAGAATTTGAGTATATTTAGTAGATAATACAATCTCTCCCCTTAGTTCACAGATGAGTGCAACTACGTCCAAAGATCCCAGCGGTATCTCTGTGAAGAGTGATAGTTCCCTGTTCCATCCACTCAATTTTGGTCTTG
>JAGRRF010012759.1:3235950-3249901 GCA_019097615.1 Morone chrysops
GTGGATATCTGGGCGGCGGGAGTGATCACCTACATCCTACTGTGTGGATTCCCTCCATTTAGAAGGTCAGTACAAAGTTTTAGTTGATCATCATAGCCCTGTATGGGTAATTCTTTCATTAATTTGACTAATACAGTGTTTTATTTTGTATTATATTAAATATTACATGCTCTCTAGTGATCATTTTGGTCCAGTTCATTCAGAGCATTTCCCTCCTCTTCCTCTCCTCAGTGAGAATAATGTGCAGGAGGAGTTGTTTGATCAGATCCTGAGAGGGAAGTTGGAGTTTCCGTCTCCAGACTGGGACACAGTCAGCCTGCCAGCCAAGGTACCGCTCACTCATACCGACAGTAAATATGTTGTCACATGGAGCGTTGACATGCTGCGGGGGAAAGTCAGACACCAAGGCCTTCCAGTCGGCTCAAGAACAAACTGTAGATAAAGTAAAGATAAAGTGTATTTCAACAAACTACAAACCTTTAATAATAAAGGTTGGGTTTGAATCTTGATTGTTTTACTTATTTAAATCAGAATTGTGTTAATAAACAAATCCTGTATAGCTGTTTGTGTTAAAGGTTCAGTGTGTAACATATAGGAGGATCTATTGGCAGAAATGGAATATAATATTCATATCTATGTTTTCTTAGTGTATAACCGCCTGAAAGTAAGAATTGTTGGGTTTTAGTTACCTTAAAAAGAGACGTTTTTATTTACTTCTACGGAGGCCGCCATGTTTCTAAAGTACTGGCTACCAGAATGGGAGGGTGAGGTGAGGGAGTTGTAGCCTGCAACTACTTCGCTAGTTGCCACTAAATCCCCCACACTGGTTCTTTAACACACACAACATTTTGAACTTTGTCTGTGATACATTGTCAGTTTACTGCTAACAGTCACATGACCTGCTCCTCAGATGCTGATTAGTCAGATGCTGCAGGTGAATGTGGACACTCGCTTCACTGCAGAGGAGGTCCTGTCGCACCCCTGGGTGACGGTAAGAGTTAGACACACAAATACTACCCACATACAGACTACAAAGGAGAAAAAAATAGTTTTTTCACTCTTGCTTATGTAAGTTAGTTGGTCGCTTAAAGCAGAAGTGACTGTATTTGTGTTCCTCATTTCAAAACCTGCCTCAACAAGACAGCTTCACTTTTGTCATTAACTCTTTAAAACACAAGACTCATTGTCTCTCTTTAAAACTCAAAAAAACAATTAAGTTTCAACTTTGTGATTTTGATAACTTTCATACTAATTCTTGTTAATAATGTGGTTGTTTAGGACGAGGCCCCCGTAGACTCAAACACTGTGAGCAGCACTGAAGAGCAGACCAGTGGAGACGCACTGGAACCAGAGAACGAATCCCCAATACTGGAAACCAAACAAGTTCCTTCACCTCTGGTCTAAAACCCCTTTCATCAACTGGAAACCGAACACAACACTGCTTGTTTGATCTACGTTTCCTCACCTCTGGTGCAGACTCATCCTGGAAACCAGACGAGTTCTCTCAAATCTGGTCCAGATTTGTTCTGTTTTTTCCAATGAAGACCTCCAGTGTAGAATCAGAACCTCCTGTTTGATCTTTTGGAAGCCAAATGCATCCTCCACCATCTGGCCTAGCATAGGATCTGTTTCACACACTGGAAAACAAATGACCCTCTTAAATCTGAACTAGAACGAATCCTTATTTATTTACTGGAAACCAAATCACTGTTTCTGGACATGTTCCATTTCGCCTTCTGGAAACTGAACAGAATACTGTGATTAATCTACTGAAAACTGAGCAACTTCCCTCAAATCTAGTCGAGAGTAAATCCTGTATAATCTATTGGAAGCCAAACAAAAACCGTGACCCCCTCCGGTCTAGAATATACCCAGTTTAATCAACTGGAAACTGCTGGTCCAGAAATGTCCCATTGCTTCTACTGGACACGGAACAAAGTCGCTCAATTCTAGTTTAGAGTACATCCCCTTCTATCAAATGGAAACCAAATGAGTTCCCTCAAACCTGGTCTAGAATCAGCCCTCTGTCATCTACTGGAATCCATCAAGTTCCCTCACCTCTGGTGTAGAATGGTTTTCAGTAGATTAAACCTGATAAAAACAAGTCCCTTTATTGTTGTTTCTGGAAAACTGAAGTGTATACTTTGCTGAGACTACTGAAAACTGAGCAAGTTCCCTCAATTCTGGCCTAGAATATATCCCCTTTTACCAACTGGAAACCAAACGAGTTCCCTCATCTCTAGTCTAGAACATGTTCTGTTTCATGTTACTTGAAACCAAAACAATTCCTCAAAATCTGTTCTGGAACTCAACCTATTATTCCACTGAGAACCAAATGAGTTTCCTTGTCTCCTTAGTCTAGAACACATCCACTGGAAAGCAAACAAGTTTCCAAGTCTCTGGTCTAGAACACGTCCCCATTTATTTACTGTAAACCAAACAAGTTTGCTTGCCTTGTCTATTCAACACCAAATGAGTTTACCTTTTGTTGGTCTTTAAAAGTGTAATTTACTGGAAACTAAACTGTATTTGTCGCCTGTAGTCTAGGACACATGGCATTTGCTCCACTGGAAACAAATCAACTTCTCTCTTATTATTTCCAATTTATCTCTTGGAAACTGTCCTTGCATCTGGTCTAGACCACAATTTAAACAACTAGAGACTTTCACAAGTCCCGTCTCTGCTGCTGTACTGGAAAGTATTTACATTCTCTTTGATGAGCTCCATTAAACATCTATTAGATGTCCATTTAGTTTTGGCTAGACATTAATGAAGTCACCTCACTGCTGCTTGAAGGACACACACCATATCAACAATGGGACACAATGAAGGTGCTATTGGACACATACTGTTTCATCACCCAATGTCTCATGGGACTGGCCCTTACCTCTGGTCTGACTGACACTCAACTCAGAGGCTCTGAAAAAGGCCTCAGATCACTTTCATAAGGATATAAACAACTGATTCGTTAACAAACGCTCCGTCTGGTTTAGGGATTATTTGCTCTGTAGTCCCTGCCACTTGGCGACCAGGATGTCTTCCACTTATTCTGGGAAACGTCCCATTTCTCCTGCCTTTACCCTCCAGTTCTCCTTCTGCTGACCCGAAGGACGTTTCTCATTTCCTCTACTCTGCACCCACCAACCCAAGGAGATATTTGAGTACTGTGCCTGTTTACGCCCCCCCATGTCATCAGCTGTATAGACAGATAAGGCTCATTGTTTTTTGGGTTTACAGATTATTGCTAAAATATAAACCTTAGTTTTTGAAAAGGAACAGATGGTTTAAAGGATGCTTGTACATTCAGCATTGAGCTGGAGCCAGGTGGCTATTAGCCCAGCTTAGCCTAAAGACTAAAGGAGACTTGCCTCTTAGGCTAGCTATGTCCAAAGTTAAAAAATCTGGCTAGTAGCACCCTTAAAGCTCACAAATAAAAAAACAAACTAATTAAAATTCATCTTTAAAGGTGTATTTTATAACTTTGAGCTAGCTTCCCCCAGTGTTTATAGTCTTTATGCTAAGCTAGGTTAATCACCTCCTTGCTCCAATCCTCCGAGTACTGCCCAACACACTGAACTATACCTATACTATACTTTAAAAAATAATAATTCTGAACAAATGAAGTTACAGAACAGAAAAAACAACCCAAAAAACCCTCAAACCAATGAGCCTTATCTACATACACTCAGTGTCCTCCATTGAAGGACACTTCCTATCACCCCATTACTCCCATCCATCACAGATTCCCCAGACTTCGTACTGTAACTCAAATTAAGTGAGTGACCTCCAAACCTCACATTTACAAAACGTTTTCAGCAACCTTTCGAGGTTTCTACCTGCAGTATGACTGAGGGAAAGGGCACGTACCAGTCCTAACCCAGAGCTCCCTGCCTCTCCTCCTGCCTGCAGTTAACGGAGGATAAAATATGTTGTGTATATACTGTAAATATCACTCTGTTGGTGTCTGTCTGTGTGAGTCAGTTGTGAAGTAGGGAAACAGTAGCAGTTTAAAAAAATAAAAAATACTTCAATGAAAAGAAACAATCTCAACATAGACATGATGTGTCAGCACCCTGCAAAACCTTGTTTTTCCTAAAGAGCTAAAGTTTAGATTTAAAAAATATATTTTCCACATTGATACTGAAACATTTTGGCATTTTAAAATCTACAGTGGTGGATTGTACTTAAAGCATCAGTGCTTTACTTGAGTAGTCCCATTTCATGACACCTTTTACTTCTACTCTACTACATTTCAGAGAGAAATTGTTTGTTTTTCTACTTCATTACATGTACTTCAAATGAAGAATTTACATTCATCTCAAATATGACGATTTGCTGCTTTTACGAATCTTAACTGACAGTAAACTGAATAATTTTGAGGATTGGGCTGTTGGTCGGACAAAACGAGACATCTGATGGTGTCAGATCAACATTATCAGAACAATAATCAGATTAATCAAGAAATTAACCATCATAATAATCCATAATGAAAACAATCATTAGTTGCAGCCTCAACAGTTGAATTCAGCTTAAAATGTATTAATACAAAATAAGAATACTATATATACAGTATATCATTACATGCTTTCCACACAAACTTTAAGTTCTAATGGAGTATTTTTATTTTTATTGCATAATATTAGTACTTTTAGTAGAATAATAAGAATCTGAGTACTTCCTCCACCACTGAAAATGTCGATTGTCATCAGTTAATTCCTTATTCTAATAAAAAAAAAGGCAGAAAAAATTAGAGTCAAGGTTTCTGAGGGTTGCTGACGAGCTGTAATGAAAGAGTTCTTACCTTTAAAGTCGAGTTCCTGATAGATCTGTTAGCAAATGTTGCCTAGCAACAAAAGGACTGGGCACGGCGATGGATCTCTTTCCTTATATGATCATGTGTCTGTGAGATGTGACATAGTGGGTCATTTATCAATCATATCCATCCACACATCCATTATGTTGTCTGTTGATGTTACTGGTTACAAGAATCACTGGGGATGAAGGCAAGGGGTGTGTGTGTGTGTATAAATAAGTGTGTAATGTTTTAACTTAAAATCATGTGGGAATGTGGACGTATGAGGTTCAGTATGTGTGTTTGAGTGTATGTATGTATGCATCAAGGGAAGGGGGTCACTTTTTCAGTTATCTGGATAAATGCGTTGACCTGACGCAGTGTTATGACCTTACCGTGACCTTTTAACTTCGCACGACCTTTCCATGGCCTTGACCTTTGGCCGGAGCCACTGATGAAGAGTTTGGCGAGGATGGGCTGTTGCTTTGAAGACTTTGAACACTTGAAGCTCACAAAGTCGTTTTCGAGGGACTAAACTCATTCTGTCACTTAAAGCCACAAACATTTTAGAGGATAAACTCAGACTCGAGAGGCAGCTGAATTTGGAAGATCACAACATTATGGGAGAATTGATCTTAGTCTCTGCGTTTGTGGCCCAGCTATAGTTGGACCAGACTAATCAGAGTCCTTTGAGGAAGTACTGGCAGCTACAGCTGTGGGCGCTAAGTTAGATGCAGCAAGAAGACACTGTTAGAGGTTAGCGTGGATGCTGCTGGTGTCAGTTATATCAGAACTGGAGATTATTTCTTAATTGTTTGGATACCTTCTATGGTTCGTTGATCTGATTGGTTGAATTTTGCTTGCGATAGTTGGTGATAGATGGCTCATCCAATCACCTGCTGTGTATCTGCCCTTCTCCAAACGGTTCCACAAACCATACCGTACAGTCAGATTAAAGATTCAGTATCACAGATATATTTACGGTTATTATAGTTATGCTAATTACGGTTGTCTTGGTCAAATTGACATTTGCTTACCAGCTCAAACCGCAACATCACTTTCAAATTTGAGTCAAACGTTTGTATAAATGCGTTGATGTGCGGTGTAAACAGTAGAAATTCAGCATTCACGTTACAAAGTAATCTATCATGAATGTGCACATTACAGTCCAGCAAAAGTTGAGCCTGGTTCATCGCTGGCTGGCTCTGATCAAATTAAGAAGAGGGCAGCGTTTACACAGAGCTGCTTCAGGTTCAGCCTTAACTGGGAGATTTGAATCCTCGACTCGTGAAACGCTACAAGATAAGCACCGAATCCTGTTTATTACAGTAGTGCAGACTCTCCATTAGAGGTGTAACATTACATACATTATGTTTTAGTACATTCAGTGATAAAGTTAGATAAAAACAAATTATGTGAAAGCTTCTGTTTCACTTAAAGACTACGTGGGGGAATGTGTTAAGTTTTACGATGTATTATATCAGTTTCTGGTCTTTCTGGTTATTTTTTATATTTTTGGTTGAGAAGACATTTTGAGGCAGCTGACACTTCAGTGTTAAATCAGTGTCAACAATGAACACTTTTTAACAGGCTCAATTGATCAAATTTTGTTGATCATTGCGACACAGTTTTAGCACTACAATGCATTTTGTCACATTTTTGCATTTAGGATTCATTGTAACACCATTTTGTATAATGTATTGGAAATTCTAGATGTTATAAAATGAATCTTCATAAAGTCTGCTAACACTAAGTATTATAATAACACTAATCATCATCGACATATCAGTCATCGCAGTAATGATTTAGCTCCTCACACTACGAATTATTTGCTCTGAAGAAGCCCATCAACAAGCCAAACTCTTTAAATCAGTGGCTCGGCCTTTGACCTTCTATGCCTGCTATGAACCCAGTCGTCTTAATTCTTTTCTCTTTGCTTTATACCAAACCAAAAGGAGCCTTCTGTTGATGCTGTTAGCGATGCAGCTACACCTGTTGCAAGCAAAGACTTGAAAAGTAATTTCAGAGTGATTTGCCCCAGGGTGGCTGCAGTTATTAGGCCCTTTGTGTGTGTTTTTAGCAAATGCAGTGTGTGTACGTGTGTGATCATTTCACATCATGCCTCATTTTAGACAGGAACTGATTTTTTTGTTTAAATCAAGTACCGTAGACAATTTAGCTGGTTTTCCTAAAAGAAATCTCAGAATCTTATGTTCAGTTCAATCAGCTAAAAAAAATATTATTTGTGCTTATTTATTTAAAAAAAGCTAGATTCTCAAATGTTTTCCTATTTAAGACAATCCTTTTTCTGGAATACCTATACTGAACCTGGATCCTGATAGCTAAAAAACACAAAACGTTTTTTCTTTACAGCTTATTAGCTCAAACTTCCTCAAAGTGAGTAAGTTGTTCCTAAATTAAGCAAAGATGCACTTTGAGTATTTTAAAATCTAAATCAAATTTGAGCTGTTTAACGTCTGTTTCGAGATACTTTTAGGAAAACTAGTCCTAGGTTGAAGTGGAAGGAGATGTGAGGACAACAGTGTTTTGAGGACATGTTCTAGACATGTTTTAATGCTAACAATGATCTGTAATGTGATGTGTGTTGATATGAAACGTATGTTTGTTGGGATTAGGGTGCACTGCCTTGATTTGGATTGAAAAGATGCATTCAACTGTGAAAATAAAAACTGATGCAGTGGCATCATGTTAACCCGCTGTGTCTTTGTTACTGTTAATTAACTGAATCTTCTCTGCATACATTTATTTATAAAAATGGATTAAAAGGGTATCTGCAACAAGTACTATTTATTTCCGGCTTCAGTGGTTACACATTTTAACATAAGATACAGTAGAGAATATACCTTTTTCACAGCAGCTGTTCTGACATGAAATAGTAGGGTTAACACAGGTGTTACCGCTGATACTTATTTAGGTTATTTTCCATTGAGGTCAAAACAGAGTCAGGGTGCTGCTATAGTGCATGTTGGCTCACTAGATAGGCTCTGCCACACTAAATAGAATTAGTACAATTGGTAAGACCTGTGTTTACCGTACTATTTCATGTCAAAATGGCTGATGTGAAAAAGGTCTATTGACAATATCATCATACTTTCTCTCTGTCCCTTTTTCCTGAAAGCTTTTAAAATCTCAAAATTGCATATGTTATCTATCAACCTGACACCAACACAAAACATGTTTTCTATGAGTAGACTATATGGCCAACAGTAGGAAGACAGCCCCAACAACGTTTGGTCATGGTTTAGGCCCCTTAGTTCCAGTGAAGGGAAATCTTAATGCTTATGTATGTAGCATACAATGATAATAGTTTGTCTCCAACTTTGTGTCAGTTTAGGGAAGCGCCTCCTGTTTTGACATGCCAGAGCTTCTGGGCACAAAGCCAGGTCCATGAAGAAATTATTTTCTCACTTCGATTTGGACCCCATCCAACACCTTTGGATGAACTTGAACGCTGTCTGTGAGCCAGGCCATATCAACCAACATCAATGTTAGACCTCACTAATTCTCTTGCAGTGCAAAGTCCAATTTATGATACTATCAAATGTAATGGAGCAGCATAAGTTTCTGATTTCTGAAAGGTAAAGTTAAAAGTGAAATTATTCCTAACAGATGCCTATTAACTTCTAATCAATACCTGTTTTCCTGCTTTGCTTCTGACCACCTGAATGCAGAAGGAGCTCAACTATGTTATCAAAGCTTACCAAAGCTCAATCTGAAAGGTTTAAATGTGTAGAACATTACAAAGTTTACACTGAATGTACACATCTAAATAAGGGTCATAAGTGCTACCAAGGTTCAAATCACTCCTTTTCCTTTAAGTAGATAAAGACTGTTAACTCCTCCCTTTATCTGAAACACTGTTAACTCTGGCTAAATATTTCCTAGTTCCTGCCCCTTTTATGAATCTGCCAGTACAGGATTGGTGATTGATATTGCAACAAGCAAGGCAAATGACTGCAAATCAAAGTGCAAAGAAAATAAGGTTTGGCTTATTATGTCAAGCTTTTAACAGCTGTGAGGAAAGTGAAACTGTTGAGTCATTCCGTGTTGTTGAGAGGGGAAATGGCGCAGCAAAGAGAACAGGCTGACAAGGTAAAATTCTGCTGTTTGATCTGTTTGGATCCATTGAAGGATCCGGTGACTATTCCCTGTGGACACAACTACTGCATCAACTGTATTAAAACCCACTGGGATGAAGAAGATCAGAAGAAAATCCACAGCTGCCCTCAGTGTCGAAAGACTTTCATCCCGAGGCCTGTGCTGGTGAAAAACACCATGTTGGCAGAGTTAGTGGAGGAAGTGAAGAAGATTGGACTTCAAGCTGCTCCAGCTGATCACTGCTATGCCGGACCAGGAGATGTAGCCTGTGATGTCTGCACTGGGATGAAGCTGAAAGCCTTCAAGTCCTGTCTGTTCTGTGTGGCTTCTTACTGTGAGCAACACCTCCAGCCTCACTATGAATCTCCTACTTTTAAAAAACACAAACTTGTCAAAGCCTCTTTTAAACTTCAGGACACCGTCTGTTCCCGTCATGATGAGGTGATGAAGATCTTCTGCCGCACTGATCAGCAGTGTATCTGTATCGTCTGCTCCATGGATGAACATAAAGACCACGACACAGTGTCAGCTGCAGCAGCAAGGACTGAGAAGCAGAAGGAGCTCAGTCAAAGTCGGCAAAACATCCAGCAGAGAATCCAGTTCAGAGAGAAAGATCTGAAGGTGCTTCAGCAAGAGGTGGAGACCATCAATCACTGTGCTGATAAAGCAGTGGAGCACAGTGAGAAGGTTTTTACTGAGTTGATCCGTGTCATTGAGAAAAGAAGCTCTGATGTGAAGCAGCAGATCAGATCCCGGCAGGAAACTGAGGTGAGTCGGGTAAAGGAGCTCCAGGAGAAGCTGAACCAGGAGATCGCTGAGCTGAAGAGGAAAGACGTAGAGCTGGAGCAGCTCTTCCGCACAGAGGATAACACCCAGTTTCTTCACAAATACGCCTCACTGTCACAACTTTCTCAGTCTACAGACTCACCAAGACCAAAAATCAGTTGTCTGCAGTGCTTTGAGGATGTAACAGCGGCTGTGGAAAAAGCCAGAGATAGAATACAAGCCATTCTTTGTGATGAATGGATGAAGACGACAGAGATGGACATGGATGTTTTACTCTCACAACCGGAGTCCACGACCAGAGCTGGGTTCTTACAATATTCATGTCAAATCACACTGGATCCAAACACAGCAAGAAAGTTTCTGGTTTTATCAGAGGGGAACAGAAAGATAACAGTTAATAACAAAAATAAACCATATTCTCCACATCCAGACAGATTTATTATATCTCAGGTCTTGAGTAAAGATGGACTGACTGGTCGTTGTTACTGGGAGGTGGAGATGAGCAGAAATGCTGGAGTAGCAGTCGCTTACAAGAGTATTGGCAGATCAGGGGACTTTAATTCCTTTATATTTGGACAGAATGAGAATTCTTGGATATTAAATTGTTGTGGTGGTTACAGCTTCAGACATGACAAACACTCAGCTTCCATCTCGGGTCCTAAATCCTCCAGAATAGGAGTGTATCTGGATCACAGTGCAGGTATTCTGTCCTTCTACAGCGTCTCAGAAACTATGACTCTCCTCCACAGAGTCCAGACCACATTCACTCAGCCGCTCTATGCTGGACTGTTTCTTGGTGGTCCTAATGGAGAAACAGTTGAGTTGTGTAAACTCAAGTAGGTATTAAAGAGGCAAGGGTAGGTTCATTCACTAGTGGGTGTAGTTTAGCTTTACAGGTTCATGTAGTTCGACCCAGGGAGGCTGTATAGGCTTTTGTTTTTTATGTATGTGTGTGAATATGATCATCATGGACTTTGGGTTTGGATAAATGGTGAGGGAGACAGTGCTGAGTTGTGTGAGCTCAAGTAAACAGACTTATTAAAGAGATGATTAATAAAGCTGATAATCAATAACTGAGAGACTGTTAAACTGTTTCATCATTTGGTGCAGTCTGTATTTCTGTTGATTGTATTTCTGTATTGTTACGACTATGATAATGAACAGTTTTGCTGTTTTTAAGTTCAATGCAATTTAAGTGAGATCACTGCAGCAGTGCAGATCTTTTAGTATTTTTGTGATGAATTTGTAAAATGGAATACATTTGTGACTGCGATTTGAGTGTTATAAGTGTCATTCTTCTAATCATCCATTAATTATCATATGTATTAAGATGTAGAAAGGCTGAATTATTAAAGCACAAATCTTAAACTAAGTTAATTTATTTAATGTAACAAGTCTAAACATATGTCCATAACTACAAAATACTTAAAAGACATGAAGACTATGAAATATCACCTTCAATCTTTAATGAATGTTATTTTTAGATGTTTTTTTTGATTAAACGTTGTCACCTCAACATTAGACTGTGATAAAAATAAGTTATCTGGAGGGTTTTTACCAACTCGGTTAGAATTAATAGAAAAATAAGAAAAATAATCTAATGGAAATATTACTGCAATGTCTCAAAGTTTTATTTGTATTAAAAAGTTAGAATGATTGGTTACACAGAATATTTCTTACAAAGCAGTTCATGAATCTCTTTCAATGTGTGTTTCTCCCTTACACACACACACACACACACACACACACACACACACACACACACACACTGGTGTTACAGTCATTACATTTGTACACAGTCTAATAGGTTAAAGATGCCACATGTACCATTTTCTCTTTGACGAGTTGCCACCAAATTAGTCGTGATGATTCCTGAAAACTTTTGTGTCAAACTAAAGATAAAATACTTTAACCTGCTTGCCTGTGATTTAGAATATTCCGAAATAAAGACGCTAAAAAACATAACAATACTGACTATTTAGTCCACTATGATTTCCTTAAACTCTGCAGGGCCTCTGAGTTTGTGGACCAGTCCAGTTTGTTGTCCAGTGTGACACCCAAGTACTTATACGCCGACACCATATCCACATCTTCCCAACCGATGCTGACAGGAGAGGGCAGGGGCTTGTTCCTCCTAGTCCACCACCATCTCCTTTGTCTTTATAATACCTTCTCAGTACAAAGATTCTCAAATGTTAAAATCTTTATGACAATCCAGTTTTGAAAATGTCTAGACCAAGCCCTTAAACCTGTTGGCAATAAAAAAGAAAAAAGCCTTTTGACGTTAGCTTTGTAAAAATGTATAATTTCTTTACAGCTAATTAGTTCAAAGTTAATCAAACCTGTTCCTTGAAAATTAAGCCAAGATGTGCTTTGAGTATTTTAAAATCAAAATTAAGTCTCAGCTCTTTGACGTCTGAGTTACGGTAAAATGTTTTTAGGAAAACGAGTCTTAGGTTGAAGTAGAAGAAGAAGTAAGAACAACAGTGTCTTGAGTACATGTTTTAGACATGTTTTAATGCTAATAATGATCTGTAATGTGATGTTTGTTGATATTAAACATGTACATTTGTTACGATCAGGGTGCAGGTATTTGGCAATAACCAAAACCATGATTTGTAAAGAAAAGATGCAAACTGTGAAAATAAAATAAATGCAGTTGCATCATGTAAACCTTCTGTGTCCAAGTTACTGTCGTGTTCCTGCCATGATGATCAAATCTAACTGCATGAGTAAGTTTGGAAAAGTTCCCCCAAACAATGAACCTTAACTTTACTTCACTTTTAGTATATCCACTTTGGATATCTGAGTACATTCTACTACAAACAGACATTTACTTTGACTGAAGTTAAGTTTTAAATGCAGCATTTTTACTTGTAATTGAATATTTGTTCCAGTCGTATTTGTGCTTTCACCACCGCAAGTAAAATATCTGACTACTGCTTGCACAGCTGGTGACAAATGGAAAAGGATAGGAGGTATAAACTTAAAATCTCCAGTGTGAATGGATACAGGATGGCTAAACACACTGAAAACAGAATGAGTGCTGTAAATGTAGAAACAGCTAAATTTCCTTGAATGAAGCAAGGCATGACAGGACAGGGCACTATAAAATGAACAGATAAAGATCTCCCTGACTGACTGCAGTGGATGTTTTACTGCCAAAATTAAAGTCTAAGACCGGACATAGTGAGTTCTTTAATGTTTTGTTCTAAATGTTACTGGACCAAACCCAAAAAGCACAAAGATATGATTATAAAGTATCAAGAAATACAGCACAATCTCAGCTATGTATGAATATAATTAGACATATTCATAGGCTTGTCTAAGGTCTTGATAAGAGGTCAATATATCAACTTAAAACCACGACTGTAAACCTGTACAGAACAGCTGAACATAATGTTCAAACCAACTATAAAACAAGTAAAGGAAGACTATGAATACAGTTAAATCTCAAACTGCTCCATTTCCTTGTGTTAAATGCAGACTGATAACGCCTCCCTTTTCTCAAACACACAGTTGAACTCTCACTTTATATTTCCTGGAACCCGCCCCTTTCATAGATCTGCTAGTGATGAGATGGGTGAAACCAACATGCTGTGAAGTGCGAGAGGCACAAACCACTTCAATGCAGATCAGCATTGCTGTGTGACGCTTTTAACAGCTGTGAGGAAAGTGAAACTGTTGAAACGTTCCGCGTTGTTGAGAGGTGAAATGAAATGGCGCAGCAAGGAAATCAGGCAGACAAGGTAAAATTCTGCTGTTCGATCTGTTTGGATCTACTGAAGGATCCGGTGACTATTCCCTGTGGACACAACTACTGCATCAACTGTATTAAAACCCACTGGGATGAAGAAGATCAGAAGAAAATCCACAGCTGCCCTCAGTGTCGAAAGACTTTCATCCCGAGGCCTGTGCTGGTGAAAAACACCATGTTGGCAGAGTTAGTGGAGGAAGTGAAGAAGATTGGACTTCAAGCTGCTCCAGCTGATCACTGCTATGCCGGACCAGGAGATGTAGCCTGTGATGTCTGCACTGGGATGAAGCTGAAAGCCTTCAAGTCCTGTCTGTTCTGTGTGGCTTCTTACTGTGAGCAACACCTCCAGCCTCACTATGAATCTCCTACTTTTAAAAAACACAAACTTGTCGAAGCCTCTTTTAAACTTCAGGACACCATCTGCTCCCGTCATGTTGAGGTGATGAAGATCTTCTGCCGCACTGATCAGCAGTGTATCTGTATCGTCTGCTCCATGG